>CAUYLG010026481.1:0-57440 GCA_963573385.1 Cacajao melanocephalus | reverse complement strand
CGGGTGGTCTCTAAATCCTTACCTTTTTATCCGCCTGCCTCAGCCCCCCAAAGTGGTGGGTTTATATGCATTTGCCAAAATGGCCGCCCCCCCCCCCCCCCCCCGCCACCACTTTTTTTTTCTAACAACTCTTAGCATACCCTACAGTTCACCATGTGAATTGTTAATTAAACAATATTTACCACTTTGGGCCTCTTTCTGATTCAGCAGTCTAAATGTGTACAATTCAGTGGCTTTTCATATACTCACAGAGGTGTCACCATAATAAATTTTAGTACATTTTCCTGAATCCAAGAAGAAACCCTGCACCCCTGAGCTGAAACTGCCCCCAAAGTCCCCCAACCCCTAAACAGCCACTAATGAAGGGCATTATTATCTGTTGCATACCATTCTGGCAGCTTTACGGTGGGGATATTAAGATTGTTAAGTCAGAAAGAGTCCCAAAGTGATAAATATTGTTTAGCTACTCTTTTTTTTTTTTAACCACTAAAATAAGATTAGTCCCCAGAGCAGGTGAAGGGTATTGCTGGAGACATTTAGATTGTGATTCACTGTGCAGATTGCTATTGTGAGAAACTGCAAAAATTGCATTTTGTTGCTGTTTGCTCTTTAGCCAGTAAGCCTCTAGGCAGCTGTAAAGCTACCCATCTTTGCTGCTTTATAACCAAAGCAATATCCACAGTATATAAAGGAAAAGGGTTGGGGGCGGAGCGAAATTAAAAAAAAATACATATATATAAAGGAAAAGATGTTAAGAGCAAAGCATGTAAATATATATGTGTCTCTCATCAGATGTTTTCTCAGCCCTACCATGTGCTGTGGGAACCAAGAGATGGGGGAGTCTTTAAAAAGCCTGTCTCTGCTGAAATAAGGGGAGGGATTACTATGAATGGTAGTCATGGTACGAGTAACTCACTTTTGACCACTTGCTCTGTACCTAGTCCAAATGCTTTACGTTTCAAGTCATTGATTCTTCACAGTAACCCTTTTGAGGTAGTGGCCATCATTCCTACTTTGCAGATAAGGAGACTGAGGCCCAGAGAGGTTCAGGAACTTGCATCATGTTATGTAGCTGGTCAAGGATAGAAATGGGCTTTGAACTTGGGCACTCAAGCCTCAGTCTGGGCTATACTGGAAGCAGGTTAAGGGTTTCAGGAGATGGAGGCCCAACATCAGTTGTCTGGCATGGTCTGTCCCCTGCTTCCCACTCCAGCCTTCTGGTCACTCAGGGTCTGGGTACTTGCAGTACCCCCTGCCTAGAGTGCATCCCCACAGCCCCACCCTCTGGCTACTCTGTCTTGTGATCATTTGTAAAGACGGAAATGTGTAATTGACTTAGTTATTTGCTTCTTTGTTGTGCATCTCCCCCACTATCGTGTAAGGTTTTAAGAAACAAGACCCATCAGCATTGCTCACTGTTGAATGTCCAACCGCTGACAGCCAGTGTCCTAGAGCAGCTGCTTAGAACATACCTACTTGAATGAGTGAAGGAGGCTGAGCTGCATCTGCCTACAGGGCAGGGAGCGTTTGAGCTGTCATGGAAGGGTAGAAGGGATTTCAGCAGGAAGAACTGGTAGAATGGAGAGCATATCCTGGAAAGAGGAAGGGAAGTCCATTCTCACGCTGCTGATAAGGACATACCCAAGACTGGGTAATTTATAAAGGAAAACTGTTTAATGGACTCACAGTTCCACATGGCTGGGGAGGCCTCACAATCATGATGGAACATGAAGGAAGAACAAAGGGATGTCTTACATGGCAGTGGGCAAGAGAACATGTGCAGGGGAACTGCCCATGATAAAACCATCAGATCTTGTGAGACCTATTTACTAGCATGAGAACAGCATGGAAAAGACCAGCCCCCATGATTCAGTTACATCCCTCTGAGTCATTCCCATGACATATGGGAATTGTGGGAGCTACAGTTCAAGATGAGATTTGGGTGGAGACACAGCCAAACCATATCTGAAGTATAGAGTATGTTGAAGAAGCATATAGTGGTCTATCTGGGAGGAATCCTGTGGTATGTCTTGAGCAGGGTTTCTCAACTCCCAGCATTGTTGAAATTTATGGACTGGATTTTGTCATGGGTTCCTGTCCTGTACATTATGAGATAGCAGCATCTCCACCCTCTATCCACTGAATTCCAGCAGCACCACACACTTCCCAGTGTGACACCCCACAATGTTTCTAGACATTGTCACGTGTCAGAATCATCCCTGGTCTGATGTGATTACAGCCACTGGTCCAGTAGGACCAGTGAGATACAGCTGAAAGAGGCCAGGCACAGTGGTTCATGCCTGTAATCCCAGTACTTGGGGAGCCTGAGGCAGGTGGATCACTTGAGGTCGGGAGTTTGAGACCAGCCTGGCCAACATGATGAAACCTCATCTCTACTAAAAATACAAAATATTAGCTAGGTGTGGTGGCAGGCGTCTATAATCCTGTTTGCTCAGGAGGCTGAGGCAGGAGAGTTGTTTGAACCTAGGAGGTAGAGGTTGCATTGAGCCGAGATTGTGCCACTGCACTCCAGCCTGGGTGACAGATCAAGACTCCATCTCAAAAAAAAAAAAAAAAAAAAAAAAAAGTTACAACTGGAGGAGCTTTGGGCCCCTTTTAGGCCCAAGTGCTAGAATGAGTGGGGATCCATTGACGTCTTAATCTTTTTCTTCACCAAATATTATCTGGTGCCAGCCATGTGCCAGACTGAATAATACAAGCTGCTGATATGCTAGAAAGAGAATGCGAACGTTGGCCTGCCCTGGAGTTTTCAGAGTGGTGGCTCTGTAGCCAGGAATTTGATGATCTGGTTAAGGGGTTAGGAAGAGACATAATGATAGCAACTGCCTGAGATGGACTGGAGCAGGGAGAGCTCCAGGGAACCATGCTGGCAGCCCCCTTTTACCAGGTGGGAATGATGAAAACTTGGCCCAAGAGTAGGTGGTGGTGGGAGCGTGAAGGTGGGACTGCTGCAGGGGTGTTGTAGATGTGGAATGTTGCAGCTTGTCTGGCATACACAGGATGACACTCGATCCTAAGATCTATAGATTGGTGGGCTAGGGATGACGGTGGCAAAATTAATGAGATCTAGGGAAGGAGCCAGCCTTAAGGAAAGATGTGCAGCCATAGAAAAGCATGAGTTCATGTCCTTTGCAGGGACTTGGATGAAGCTGGAAGACGTCATTCTCAGCAAACTAACCTAGGAACAGAAAACCATGTCACTGTATGTTCTCACCCATAAGCAGGAGTTGAGCAACGAGAACACATGGACACAGGGAGGGGAACATTATACACCGGGGCCTGTTGGTAGGGTGGGGGGTAAGGGGAGGGAGTGCATTAGGACAAATACCTAATACACACAGGACTTAAAACTTAGATGATGTGTTGATAGGTGCAGCAGGCCACCATGGCACATGTATACCTATGTAACAAACCTGCACGTTCTGCACATGTATCCCAAAACTTAAAGAAAAATAATAATTAAAAAAAAAGGATCATGGACTTGCCTGTGGAAGGTTGCATTTAAAATTCTGATGGGACAAGCTGGGAGCTTGGACGTGTCCAGAAAAACAAACATACTAATACTATGTTGTACTCATTTATAAGTTAATTCTGTGGCTTTCTAGTCAGATGGAGAAACACAACCCCCTAATATTCTCAATTCATGTATTATTTTGAATCAGATTAACAGGAGCCAAAACCTTGAATTCTTAAATATTCTTACTATATAATGATGGGATGTTGTCATGAGAGCCTTGCTAATCAGACTGCTTGATCACTATCTTACCTTTTTAACTCTGTCTTCCAAAAGGCTAGATTTAGAAAATGTGACTTTTCTTACAAAAATAAAGTTAAGAAAGCTATTTATCATTGCATTCTACCTTGAAATACTTGAAGCTGCATCCAAGTAACAGGTTTAGCACATCGTGAAGGCACAAATTGTTATAATGTTGGGTATTAGGTATTACCTAACAAGGTGGCTGGCCCCCAGGCCTTTTCCCAGTTGGGTGATGAAACCAGTGATTCATTTGCTTTTGGGCGAGCGTTTATTATAGTTAGTCATTGATCAACTGGTAATAGCGAAAGAATCAATGAAATTTCTAATTCTTGGTATATATTAAAAAGTCAGCTTTCATTAACATTGACAAATATGCCTAAAAGGGCTAATAAACATGAGAGGGGAAATATATTAGCAGGGACGAATCCAAGAAAACATTTAGTTCATGATTTTAAAAGTTCAATGGTAAAGAGCAATTGCAATTTGAACATCTGTCTTTCAGGTGGGATATTGGCACATAAACAGAGGCTCATAGAAAAGATTAATGGTAAAGCATGTGTGAATTCTTCCAGGTTTTTAAGATTCTTCTCTGTATGCAGTTGCTTTGCACCCGATAATGTTTAAAGAAAACCTACAGGCCTTTTCTGTCCTTAGTTTGATATTACCCAAAATTCACTGTATATTTATCCCTCAATTTTGAAATCTGGTTTCTGTGACAGTCTTTTATAATTTAGCTGAAATGTGGAAATGGCCAGATTTTGTTATTCTCTATACAGCAGGTGAATCTGATTTCTAAGATCAGTTTTTCATTTAAAAGTATTTCAAAGTTAATTTTACATTTCGATTTAGAAAATTATGGCAACTCAGGGTGGATGCGGTGGCTCATGCCTGTAATCCCAGCCCCTTGGGAGGCCAAGGAGGGCTGATCAGTTGATCTCAGGAGTTCTAGACCAGCCTGGCCACCATGGCAAAACCCATTCTCTACCACAAGTACAAAAAAGTAACGGGGCATGGTGACACGTACCTGTGGTCCCAGTTACTCGAGAGGCTGACATGGGAGGATCGCTTGAGCCCTGGAGGTGGAAGTTGCAGTGAACCAGGACCATACCACTGCACTCCAACCTGAATGACAGAGTGAGACCCCAGTTAAAAAAAAAAATTATGATAATTCATTAACTTATTTTTCTGGCTTCTTGTTTGGATAGACCTAGGCATTCCTAGCTTGGATACTGTCTTCTCTATAGTAATTTCACCTCTCCTTAAACGTGGGAGATCTGTCTGTGGCAGAATATGCAGAGTCGGGGGCCTGGGTTGCCTCTCAGTGTTTGTAGATCTCAGTCAATGTATTTTCCTTTGCTGGGTCTCCTCTTCCTCACCTCTAAGCAAAATGGAAGGATTACCATAGATAAGGGCTTGTCAATGCAAATGCCAACGGCAGCCAGGT
The DNA here is from genome assembly GCA_963573385.1 of Cacajao melanocephalus. Lineage (NCBI taxonomy): Eukaryota > Metazoa > Chordata > Mammalia > Primates > Pitheciidae > Cacajao > Cacajao melanocephalus. The sequence continues at coordinate 52,218 of CAUYLG010026481.1, read as the reverse complement.
GGTAAATTGGGCTAAGTGGGACTGTGGCAAATTTGAGAGCACAAGCCCCATGTAAAGGCACAACCACTGTGCAGACCCAGAGAGTCACTAGCACGCTTCATTTGGGTCTGATGTGACCAGATTTTCCAAGAGAATCCAGAAAGCCAGGTATATATATGAAACTCATGAATTAAAAATGTTGGCAACAAATTCAGAAGTGTATAAGTGCTGCTTGGGCCCAAAGCATACACCTGCTAGCCAGATCTCATCCACAGATGTCGAGTTTGTCATCTCTGGAAGAGATCAGCACTAAGCACTCACAGAAGACGGATGTCTGGGCCCCAGCCTGTGCCTCAAATCAACCCTGTGCTGTTGGCAGGGATCCTGAACATCACGGCCAACCAGGAAAAAGCTCTGGGTCTTGCCATCATTGTCTTTGTGTACAGTCAGCCAATTTATCAAGATGTTCCATTTGAAGGAAACTTTTTGGAGACAAAAATGTGGGTATCAAGGTGGATAACTTGGGGGCAGCCCAGAGCATATGCCGTCTTCTTCATGGCCCTCTCCACTCCAGGCCACCCAGCCCAGCAGCACTGAGGTTCTAAATAGCTCTTGGGTAGAAGTTGCTGGGTCTTTATTGTGTGATCTTGAACTTGAGGCCTGCCTAAGACCCACCTCCCTTCCCCGCCACTACCCAGGCCTCAGCATCTCCCATTTGGTTTAATGAAAGGCTGGTTAAAGTACCTCTGAGAGTCCCTCCAGCACTGCCAATTTCTACTACATAGGTGGGAAAAAGTGGGCTTCTGTGAGTTAAGCTTTCTAATCTCACCAAGATGAGCCTTATTCAGTGGCCTTATTCGGTGCTGTACTGGAAGGTCAGGTGCAGGTGTGAAATTAACTGAGATAAGTATGTGAGGGTAGCCCTCAGATTTGCATTATCATCCATAGCAGAGTCTCAGCTGAGCCCAGTGATCTCACCTCCAGGTGTTCATTCCCTGTGTGATCCCCTGCCCTTAAGGTGGGCTGGCCTAGTGATATGATTGTAATGAGCAGAACACAGCAAAAGTGATGGGAGTTACTTCCATCGCGATGTTATATAAGATTGTACCTTCCATTTGCTAGCAGACCCTCTACCTTGTCTGGTTCGATAAATCAGGTTTTCATGTTGCAAGTTGCCATATTGGAGAAGCCCATATGTCAGGGAACTGAGGGCAGCCTCCAGCCAGCAGCCAGTGAGGAACTGAAGCCATCAGTCCTACAACCTACAAGGAGCTGAATCCTGCTAACCACTATGTAAGTGAGCTTGGAAACAGATCCTGCCCCATGTGAGTCTCTGAGAGACTTGGAGCAGAGGACCAGCTAAAGCATGCCAGAGTCCCACAGAGGCTATGAGATAATCAATGTGGGTTGTTTGAAGCTGATACATTTGTGGTAGTTTGTTACACACCAGTAGATAGCTAAATTACCTTCTCTATGAATCTGTTAAAAAAAAATTAACATTGAAAAAGTTAAATTTGCTGGCCATGCGCAGTGGCTCACGTCTGTAATCCCAGCACTTTGGGAGGCCAAGGTGGGTGGATCACAAGGTCAGGAGTTCAAGACCAGCCTACCAACATAGTGAAACCTCGTGTCTACTAAAAATAAAAAAATTAGCTGGGTGTGGTGGCACACGCCTGTAGTCCCAGCTACTCGGGAGACTGAGGCAGGAGAATCACTTAAACCCAGGAGGCAGAGGTTGCAGTGAGCCGAGACCGTGCCATTGCACACCAGCCTGGGTGACAGAGTGAGACCCCATCTCAAAAAAAAAAAAGTTAACTTCATTCTAGACATTCTGGACATTCTTATTCATAATAGAGTTAGGTGTTTTAGATAAATAAATATGTTTTTACCAGGTATTTAACCCTAAATACCTTATAGGTAGTATCCAGAGCTTTGTGTCAGTTGTTTCCAAAGTTTATAATCTTGTTTTGATACCATCTGGGTCAGAAGTGAGATCTTAACTTAATCAACACTTTAATTCCTTTCACATATATTTGTCTCTAAATTTGACCTTGGTCTTATCATAGTTATTAGTTAGGGCCTGTGACTGGGTTCTTTTTTAAATCAATTTTTGAAGAAAAAATACAGACTTCTCTGTTGGATACTGGAGAATGTGTGTGTGTGTACGCATGCATGTGTGCTATACACTCATACTTGCTAATGGGTGCTTTTTCCATAAAGTCATGTAAAGATAAATTAGAACTTACTAATTAGTAATGAATTCCCTAATTAACTTATTATTTTTCAAAGAATCTTGACACTGTGTTTTGCAAGGCAATATAAAGGGTGATGACTAGGTAGTAATGAATAATACCAAGAAATATTTAGGGCCCAAATTCATAACCTGTACATAGGCAGACACCTAACAATGACCAGGAAAGTATACAAAAGCAAACCAAAACAAAATAAAAAATACATCACCACTCACAACCTGAATGAAACCCCTCTTACTGAGACCAGCTCAGCCATAGAGATCCCCACACAGGCAGCGCTGAAGGCATTAAGAAGCAGACACCTAGATAGAACCGCAAAATGGGACTATCTAGAGGCCAGCAGCCTTCTGAGCTGAGAGCCTCAGGAAGCTGACAACATCCCGAGCTTCCGGGCTGAGGGCCTCTAGCAGACGCTGACCCACGTGTTTATTCTCTCCGAACAGGTGATTATTATTATTAACAAACAGGTGTTCTGTGTTTTCTCATAGAACCAAAATAAACTAGGTAGGCAGCTGGTGCCTGCTTACCACTGACACTAGAAAGTATTCTCCATGAGGGAGTCTTAAAGAATTGTTTTAACCAGTGTATGATTTACATACGCTGTTTTGCTACTTTAGAATGCCCCAGGTAGTTTTCCATTTGGGGTAGGGGGTGGGTAGGTTTTCCTTGCTGCTGTTTGTAGCAAACAATATATTTTATCATATACTCAGGATTTCTCAGCAGCCTCTGAAGTGTTATTTTAGTTTAAGGACACAAAAGTCACTGTTCTGTTTCTCAACCAACGTATGTAAGTTGCAGCCAGTAGAGTTTCTTGGTTAGTTGTAGACTGTTGCTTCCCAAATTTGGATGTGCACATAAGTCACCCGGGGGCTCAGTAAAATGCAGATCCCAACTCAGTGTATCTGGGCTAGGTCCAAAGATTCTGCATTGTGAACGTGCTCCCATGCGATGCTGATGTCACATCTAGAGGAATAGGGCTGTGGGCCAGCCCTGCCATCTCTGTGCCATGAGCAACCTGTGGCGTTCTGTTGTCCAGTAACCCTCAGCTCATCCCTCTTCATCAGCCTTGTTGCCAGGCAGTTCTCTCCTTAATTAGCATTGTCAGGCAGGTGCCATTTGACTGGGCAGTCTCATGTTTAAGCTTTTTCACTAGGAAAGGTAGGGGGAAAAGCTGGACCTGAGTGTCTTCCCCCCCCCCCCCCCAGTAATGACAAATACTGTCATACTTAGAGTGCTTTAGGAGTGAAACTCAGTTTAGACCTCCTTCCATGGCTCAGGCTGCTGAAAGAGTGCTTCCAGAGAAGCTGGACTGTGCCTGGGACAGACACGTGCTTTTTCCTAGAAAGGAGGGTGTTATAAGCTTTCCCTGGCCTTAGTAGATGTCACTTAACTAATACTTAGGCACTGTCCTGGGGGTAATTCTGGGCTTTAGTGAAATAATTTTAATGCAAGTATTGTTAAGAATCCATTTTCATCTGAGTGCAGTGGTTCATGCCTGTAATCCCAGCACTTTGGGAGGCCATGGCCGAGGTGGGCAGATCAGTTGAGGTCAGGAGTTCTAGAACAGCTTGGCCAACATAGTGAAACCCCGTCTCTACTAAAAATACAAAACTTAGCCAGGTGTGGTGGCGCATGCCTGTAATCTCAGCTACTCAGGAGGCTGAGGCACAAGAATTGCTTAAGTCTGGGAGGCAGAAGTTGCAGTAAGCAGAGATTGCAGCATTGCACTCCAGCCTGGATGACAGAGGGAAACATTGTCTAAAAAAAAAAAATCACTTTTGTCTGGGTATGGTGGCTCATGCCTGTAATCCCAGCACTTTGGGAGGCTGAGGCAGTAGGATTGCTTGAATATGGGAGGTCAAGGCTGCAGGGAGCCATGATCGTGCCACTTGGGTGACAAAGCAAGACCCATCTGTAAAAATAAATTTAAAAAAAAAGAATTCACTTTCATAATGTAAAAAGTTGCCTTTTTAGGGAATGAAGAGGTATACATTTACAAAAATTTCTCCTTCTAGAACTATGCATTGTAATATCCAAATATCTTTAATTCAGCTTTGATAAAAAGAAATTATGATGAGACCAAAGACCACCAGCTTCTGTAGCAGGAACCTTAAGAGCATCCAGTTCCTTTTGAGAATGAAGATTCCTGAGTAAACAAAATACCTCATTAGATAGGATTGAATACTGATATGTGAGCTGTCATTTATTTTAGGTCAAATCTATTTATTTTGTACCTTGTCATCATAAAATTGAGATTCTAAAGTTTTTAGTAAGTAAACAAGTAATAATGAAAGATTTATTTTAATAGCTGCAAGGACTATTGACTTTGAAATTCTGACTATTTGTCATAGGAAATGATTTGTTAAAATGTTTGCTGTAGGGAGCTGTTTATGAACTCTTTTATAGAAGACTGATGCATGCTGCTACCTTGGGGTGCCTGTGATCACCTCCCTTATCTGGTTCTGATTAATTCGTCCAGCTTAAATGGCTCTGCATACAGCTCAGACGTACAAACACAGCTAGAAGCATTCATTGGTGTAAAAAGGTTATGCAAGCAAAATAAATGATTAATAATGTTAAGACACAAAGCAGAATCTCAGTTTTCATGACACAACGTTCAGATCTTTAGGAAATCTTGTCTACTTCTTGACCACTTATCCCTAATGCCTCATTCATAGGGATCTATTACTGTGTAACAAATTACCCTGAAAATTCATGGCTTATAAAGCAAGTATGTATCATGTCACAGGATTTAGTCAGAAATTTGGGTACAGCTGAGCTGGGTTCTTCTGCCCCAGAGTCTCATAAGGCTTCAGTGAAGGTATCTGTTGGGGCTGTGTTCTCATCTGAAAGCTTGACAGAGGTGTATCCTCTTATGAGCTGACTCACATGGTTGTTGGCAGGATTGGTTCCTCATGAGCTGTTGGCCAGAGGTTTCCTTTCCTTAGCACACTGGCCTCTCTGTAGGGATATTCACAAGATGGCCCCTTTTAATCTCCAGAGCAAGGACTCAGAGAAGGAGAGAGGGAGAAAGAGATGAAAGTCATGGTCTTCTTTTAGCCCACTTGGAAGGGACTCCCATCACTGTATTCCATTTATTAGAAGCAGGTTGCAGCCCACACTCAAAGGGAGTGTGTTGCAAAGGGTTGTGAATATCAGGAGGCAGGGATTTGTGGGGGATCTTAGAGTCTTTCTGCCACACACAATCAGTGCTCAGTGAATGACAAGTTGACTCCCTTGGTCCCTGCTGGATGTGCCATATTGCTGTCTTTCTCATGAGATGCACACACCAGGGTTTCATGCAGCCCTTGTTCAGATTGAGTTCCAACCAGTTGTGATGTGATTGAACACTGTGCTGTAAGTCGAGGGCTGGTGGGTTAATGTGTATTTACAATTTTTTCTCTAAAGTGTGGAGAGGTATTTTTGTTTATTCACTTCTTTTTTAGTTGTTATTGAGACTGAGTTTTGCTGGCTGGAGTGCAGTGGCGCCATCTACACTAACTACAACCTCCACCTCCTGGGTTCAAGCAATTCTTCTGCCTCAGCCTCCTGAGTAGCTAGGATTACAGGTGCCCACCACTATGCCCAGTTAATTTTTGTATTTTTTAGTAGAGATGGGGTTTCACCATGTTGGCCAGGCTGGCCTCGAACTCCTGACCTCAGGTGATCCACCCGCCTTACCCTCTCAAGATTCTGGGATTATAGGCATGAGCCACTGTACCTGGCCAGTTTTTTTTTTCTTTAACCCTGAAAAAGGAATTAAGAAGGGAAAGGAGCTTTGAAGCCAGAGTCCACTCTAAGGTGATAGTAAGCTCAGTATGATGGGTGGAAAGTGGCCATAGAATTTAAAAAGGTTTTCACTGGCCCTTCCTTGCCATTTAGATCTCAGCTTAAATGTCACCACTTCAGAGAGGCCTTTCCTGTCTTATTTGTTTATTTTTATTTAGTTTTGAGGTGGAATCTCTCTGTCACCCAGGCTGGAGTGCAGTGGCATGATATCAGCTCACTGCAATCTCCTCCTGGGTTAAAGCATTCCTCTCACCTTAGCCTCCCAAGTAGCCGGGACTACAGGTGTGCACCACCATGTCTGGCTAATTTTTGTATTTTTAGTAGAGATGAGTTTCACTATGTTGGCCAGGCTGGTCTCAAACTCCTGACCTCAAGTGATCTGCCCGCTCCGGCCTCCCAAAGTGCTGGGATTACAGGCATAAGCCACCACACCCGGCCCTGTCTGTCTAATTTAAACTAGCCATTGGCTCACTCTTAATCTGCATAGTCATCAACACTCTCTGATTCTATTCCCTGCTTGTTTACTAGGTTTTCTCCTCCCATGAGCACTGAGTGCAGGGACTTCTCTGTCTTAGTCACCCTCATATTGCCAGCACCTCTCATAGGGCCTGGCAAACCAAAGGCTCCCCGTATGATACTTACCCAATAGACAAATGAATCAAACATATGGACGTGAAGTGATTTCAAGGAGCTTTTTGGAAATTACAGTATCATCATGACTTCCAAAGAAAATGCCATTTATTCAGTTGACATGGATTGTACCTTAAATAATTATAATTACTATTATTGAGATAGAGTCTCATTATGTTTCCCAGGCTAGAGTGCAGTGACACAGTCTCGGCTCACTGCAACCTCCACCTCCTAGGTTCAAGTGATTCTCGTGCCTCAGCCTCTCAAGTAGCTGGGATTACAGGTGCTCACCACCACGCCTAGCTAATTTTTGTATTTTTGGTAGAGACGGGGTTTCATCATGTTGCCCAGGCTGGTCTCAGACCCCTGACCTCAGGTGATCCACCTGCCTTGGCCCCTACAAAGTACTGGGATTACAGGCATGAGCCACCATGCCTGGCCATACATTACATTATGAAAAAGGGAAAAGAAATAGCCTCAAGATGACAGGGTAGCTCTGTCCTTGCCACTAAGTGCTAGCAGGCCATTCAGCAAGTTCTGTCGCCTCTCTAGGCCTCACTTTCCTCAGAGGATAAATGAGGGGGCTGCAGATTGGAGGTTGTCACCCTGTGCGGTGTCCAGCACCAGATCTGACTCTGGCACCGGAAGTTACAGGTGCTATTCTGTAAGAGCAAGCGGCTTTGCTTGGCATGTTTTTTCAACATTAGTCTGCCATGTGCAATTTTGATTAGAGAAAGGATTCTTTGGCCAAATAATTTTTTAAAAAAGTGAAATCTACAGCGCGTCTGTGCCCATGAATGGCCATTCTAGCTCTGCCTAAGCAGGCATGAGCGGCAATTCTGGCAGATAAGAGTAGAAACCCAAGGCCCACAAAGCTTTGACCCCGCAGAGCCAATCGGAAGAGCAAGCAGAATGATTTCAGGTGGCCTAGATCCCTTTCCAGGAACATAAAGAGTCCCCACCCCCAGCCTCACAGCTCACGGCTGCCCACATCCTACTGCCTTTGAAATGTTAGCATTGATTTTTGTTTCTTCTCTCTTTTTTTTTTTCCCACATTGACTTACTCATTTCAGGATTTCATTTCTGGCATCACATCTCCCACCAGATAGCCAGAGCTTCCGAGCGCCAAGTTTTATAATTAAAATTCTGTCACATCCCCCGAAACGGTGGAAATGATGCCACGAAGCCTCGCAGAAAAGATTTGTAAGCACTTCACCTAGTAATTTAAATATAATACTTCTGGCAGCATTCAATTTTGGGTGTTGTATTCTAATTTAAAGACGGTTATTGAGCACGAATATCCTCTGCGCCGTGTTCTGTTGTGGCTCTGTGCTTCCTTTTGACCATCTAGCTTGTCAACAAACGGCTCGATTGTGTGGCTGCAGAAGCCCACGTGGACAGTCCTGGCCTTTGGGTATCACCAGGTCCCAGGCGTAGTTGGTATAAATCAAAACCCTCTAGTCTGTGACAGGAAAATGGTATGTGTGAACAGCAGCTTATTAAAATGACCTACTTAGTTTAAGAAAAATAGCATATCCACTTGCATGGTGACCTGGTTGCATTTTATGACAAATTTTATAACATTTCTCCTTCTTCCTCTCTCTCTCTCTCTCTCTCTTTTTTTTTTAAGAAAAGGAAAGGGAATGGAAAGGCCCATTCTACTTCATCCTGGGCACAGACCCGCAGTTTGGGCTGATGAAGGCCTGGTCCACTGGGGACTGTGACAATGGTGGTGACGAATGGGGACAGGAGATCCGTCTAACTGAGCAAGCTGTCCAGGCCGTCAACAAGCTGAACCCCAAACCCAAATTCTTTGTTCTGTGCGGCGACCTCATCCACGCCATGCCTGGTAAGACTCTGGTCATCGCTTGTGACCTTTTCTCCTTCAGCCAGTCATGACTGCATTTGGGCAAGGAAAAAAAAAGGTTTTGTTTCAAAGGCATCTTTGTTCAATCATGGACCATTATTTCGCTTCATGATTGTTGCAGTATCATTGAACATCAGAAAGTGCACACTCACTTTATATTTAGAGTTTGGCGAGATTAATCACAGTAATTAGACACAGCTACAGTTCTGATGATTTGAGCTTAATATGAAAAATAGAACAGATTCCCACACATCACCTTTCTGCATTTCCAGGGACAGACTTGAACTGCTTCCAGATACTATATCCATAAATATAATCTTCTCTCTTCATTTCCTTTCTTCTTACACTTTTATTTCTCCCTTATTTGTTGGTGCTTTTTTGGTTGCAAGTGACAGAAATCCAACTTAAAATTTGATTCCTTGTTTTTTTTTAAGTATATGTTGCCTCATGGGACTGTAAAGTCCTGGAGCCGACCTGGATTGCAGGTACAGCTGGATCTAGGGGCTCAGCTTGGTTGTCAGGACTTGATCTGTCTGTCACTCTGATCGGCCTTCTTCTGGCTTGACCTCATTCACATTCAGGTTCTCTCTAAATAGTGGCTTCTGGGAGCTCTACATTTGTATCCTTTTGACAGAAACCGCAACAGAAAGCAAGTACCTTATTCTGGGTAGTCCAAAGTCCCAGGCTGGCTGGGCGCAGTGGCTCACTCCTGTAATTTCTGCACTTTGAGAGGCTGAGGCGGGCGGATCACTGGAGCTCAGGAGGTCGAGACCAGCCTGACCATCATGGTGAAACCCCATCTCTACTAAAAATACAGAAATTAGCCTGGCGAGGTGGTGCATGTCTGTAGTCCCAGTTACTCAGGAGGCTAAGGCAGAAGAATTGCTTGAACCTGGGATGTGGAGGTTGCAGTGAGCCAAGATTGTGCCACTGCACTCCAGCCTGGGTGAAGGAGTGAGACCCCGTCTCAAAAAAACAAGCAAACAAAAAACAAAGTCCCAGGCTGACACCCCTCTAGCTCACATGGCCCCCTTCCACCAGGGTATGGGGTCAGCTTCACTGCAGCCACATGGTCTAAAGAACAGAACAGTCTCCCCCACAAAAAAGTGAGATGTTGGAAATGCAACAATGACAGATACCTTCTAGAACTCTCTGCCTTTTCATTGTGCCTACTCTGATGTCCTTCTCTCCTAGGCAAGGATACAGCCCAGCAAGCAGATGTAAGCAAATGGAGAGTGCCCCTGTCCCTCAGGGAGGCAAGGGACCTTAGACCATTGCAGAAAACCCAGTAGTGGCTGTGGGTATCTGTTTGGGGCTAGCTGTACCTTGTAAACCAAGGCTGTGAGTCCCACGATGATGTCTAACTCCTTTAGAAGCTGAGGTACCCTGTAGTAAGCCTGGGTGTATCAGTTCCTCCTCATCGTGGCTCTTTTGTCTGGCGGCCCACTTATTCAGAACAAAACCCATAATGAAAACATGAAAATGGTCAGGCACGGTGGCTCACACCTGTAATCCCAGAACTTTGGGAGGCTGAGGTGAATGGGTCACTTGAGATCAGGAGTTTGAGACCAGCCTGGCCAACAAGGTGAAACCACGTCTCTACTAAAAGTTTAAAAATTAGCTGGTCGTGGTGTACATGCCTGTAGTCCCAGCTACTCAGGAGGTTGCGGCAGGAGAATCGTGTGAACCTAGGAGGCGGAGGTTGCAGTGAGCTGAGATCGCACCTCTGCATTCCAGCCTGGGTGACAAAGCAAAACTGTCTCAAAGAAGAAAAAAAAGGAAAAAAAGAAAAAAAAAGAAAGGAAAAATGTGAGAATGGAAAAGGGCAGTGCAGAATCTCCCTCCAAAGTCCGGAAAGTGCAGGCAGCAAGAAGAACCCTGAGATCGCCCTTGATTCTCTGCGTCCTGGTATTTTACCCAAAGCCACGAATGTGGGCACGCCCATGTCATTGACGCCTACCCAATAGAACCCCGGGATGTCCTCCCTGGTTTTAGAAGGTGGCAGGACAGGCAAAAGGGACATGAACACAGTAGACAAAGACCTGAATTAGAACTCAAGTGGCTGGGACACCAGCCCATGTCTGCCACAGATGTACTGAGTGAGCGTGGACAGACCCCTCCTCTTCTTAAGGTCTCTGACTCTGACCCAAGAGCCCATTGACACAGCAAGAATTTAAGCCCTCTAAGTCTGGAGCTATATAGTACAGGGACAAACGGTTGCATGCTAGAGGGAACATCTTGGCAACTCAGCATAGGAACATGTTCATAGTAATGGTCCTGAGGTCTGTTCGGTTGAGAGGTAAACTCTTAACTGATTGTAAACTTGGCTACCCTTGGTGACTCTTGGCCGAGGGTTTCTGGATGCCCAGATTGTACAGTACTGAGAGAGTATAGAGTGCCTCAGCTTCTAAAGGAGTTAGAAATCATAGCAGCCCTTGCTGGGCGCAGTGGTTCATCCCTGTAATCCCAGCACTTTGGGAGCCCAAAGTAGGTGGATCGCCTGAAGTCAGGAGTTTGAGACCAGCCCTTGCCAACATGGAGAAACTCCATCTTTACTGAAAATACGAAAATCAGCCAGGTGTGGTGACATGCACCTGTAATCTCAGCTACTCGGAAGGCTAAGGCAGGAGAATCACTTGAACCCAGGAGGGGGAGGTTACAGTGCGCTGAGATCATGCCACTCCAGCTTGGGCAGTGGAATAAGACTTGGTTTCTATAAAAAAAAAGAAGAAACCATAGCAGCCCTCAGAGCCAGTCTTGGGTAAAACAAGGAAACAGATTGACCAAACAGATGAATAGATTAATGCGACTTCCACATCCTCTGATTTGCTGTCTGCTGGTTTGACTGGGGTCGTATAGCCCTGTGTGTAAATCAGTTAGAGCTCTCACTCCGGACTATACAATAAGAAAACTGATTTTTTAAAACTCCTTTTACTATCATCCCTAAACTTCTGCTTTTACTGAAAACATGAAAATAAGATTTCAGTTTGGGCAGACCTATAATCCTAGTGCTTTGGGAGGCTCAGGTGGGAGGATCACTTGAGGCCCGGAGTTCGAGACCAGCCTGGCCCACATAGTGAAACCCTGTCTCTACTAAAAAGTATAAAAATTAGCTGGGCGTCATGGCAGTTGTCTGCAACCCCAGGAGGCTGAGGCACGAGAATCGCTTGAACTCCAGAGACACAGGTTGCAGTGAGCTGAGATTGCACCACTGCACTCCAGCCTGGGTGATAGAGTGCGAGACTCAGTCTCAAAAAAAAAAAAAAATTAGCCAGGCCTTGTGGTGCATGCCTGTAGTCCCAGCTACTAGGGAGGCTGAGGTGGGAGGATCACTGGAATCCAGGAGTTTGAGGCTATAGTGAGCCATGATCATATCCCTGCACTCTCCAGCATCCAGACAACAGAGAGAACCCCGTCTCTAAAAAAAAAAAAAAAAAAGGAGAGAGAAGATTTTAAATTTTTCTGTTCAGTGGTTTCTTCTCTTTAAAAACAGAATATTATGGGGCTCACTAGAATTACATAACATGTTTTTGTAGATGTTTATCAACTTGTTCTGAATTCTGTTAACGTATTCAGTCATATTTCAAAATCAGATTTAAAAAGATTTTCTTGCAATTACATTGCTTTTTAAGTAACATATACCAAGCATACATTAAAAATTGTAAATTAAAAGATACGGTTTTTATGATCAACCTTGCCAGTTGGTCAAGACTTTGTAAATGTGACTTGGCAAACTTCTGAATGTGAATTTTACGTACAGTGCAACTCAAGCAGAATTTATAATTTGTTCTAAAGTCTTGGACTGTTTTCTGGGGTTTTAATTGAACCAGTGGAAGGACTGTAACTATTTTGAATATTGTGGTTTGAGATTAAACAGAGCCTTTTAAAACTGGTTACCATTTTTTAATGTGCAGTAAGTGCTTTCCCTCTCATTTAGCTCACATGCAGGGTTAGACACGAGAAAGTAATTATTTGCTTTGAGTACCTAGCTCATTCTTCATATCAAATGCATATATTAATAGGCAAATAAAATCAGAAAGCATACTTTTAGTTCTGCCATAAATAATATCTTGAGCCTGGCTAGGTGCGTCGGCTCATGCCTGTAATCCCAGCACTTTGGGAGGCCAAGGTGGGTGGATCATCTGTGGTCAGGAGTTCAAGACCAGCATGGCCAACATGGTGAAACCCTGTCTCTACTACAATACAAAACTTAGCCAGGCATGGTGGTGCACAGGTGTGATCCCAGCAATTTGGGAGGCTGAGGCAGGAGAATCGCTTGAACCCAGAAGGTGGAGGTTGCAATGAGCTGAGATTGCACCACTGCACTGCAGCCTGCGCAACAGAGCAAGACTCCATCTCAAAAAAAAAGAAAATAAAAGGAAAGAAAGAGAAAGTATCTTGGACCAAGTGGATTTAAGTTGAAAATGGAGAAAGGCCAGGCACAGTGGCTCACGCCTGTAATCCCAGCACTTTGAGAGGCCGAGGTGGGCAGATCACTTGAGGTCAGGAGTTCAAGACCAGCCTTGCCAACATGGTGAAACCCCGTTCCTACAAAAAATACAAAAATTAGTCTGGCATGGTGGCGTGGGCCTGTAATCTCAGCTACCTGGGAGATTGAGGGAGGAGATAGCTTGAACACAGGAGGTGGAGATTGCAGTGAGCTGAGATTGCGCCACTGCATTCCATCCTGGGCAACAGAATGAGACTCATCTCAAAAAAAAAAAAAAAAAACCCAGAAATTAGAGAAAAAGAACTTTCAGAGTCATTTTTTTCATGAAAGTAGGACTATGCTTTTCCATTATAACTATCCATTATAATATTTATCGTCCACAACAATGTCTTGTGTGCAAACTAAGTACCAGTTACAATGCTAGATGCTACAGATGTCATAGTGGAAACAAGAGACCAGGTCGTTCTGTGGAGCTAGAGTCTGGGGAGAGAAGCACAGAAACGTGATGGGAAGAGGAGTCCAATCACGTTTTCCTGTGCCAAGCCCACAGGAAAAACCTTAAGAGATGCAAGCTTCTTTGTTTCTCATGAAGTCCATTTAGTTTTGAAACACATTTTCGTTTCGCAGGCATCTTTTGGGTTATCTTGGTATTTTCTTCTAAAGCTTTGCTTTGGGGTAAGCCCCATTATAAGTAGCAAGAGAAGATTTGTACAGGTATTGAGACCCATTGATTTTCATCCTTCACTCTTAATTTAGGGTTACTCTTGTCAGTCCTACTGAAGCTGAGGCATCGACCCACTGGTTTTGTCCCCAGGAGCCTTGTTAGATTTCGGCAATTATGTTTGAAGCTGACAAATCAGAGCATGATGATACCATTAGGGTGCAAGAGATTCCTTTGAGCCTTTAGAACAGTTTGTTACTAACATACACGTTCATCCCTGTTTATTAAAAATTGCCATAGCTACACAAAAACAGTTAAAACAGGATGAATTCTTCCCTTGGTATTAAGTCTCCTTGAAGAGTTCTTCGTGTATTGACCTGCACTTGGGCATCTATTCCATGACTTAGTTTCAGTTGATGATTTAGCCCTGGGAACTCCGCTGTTCTGTAAGGGGAGGGACGCCTGCTTTAGTATTTATATTCGTCTGTTTTCACGCTGCTGATAAAGACACATTCGACACTGAGTAATTTATAAACAAAAAGATATTTAATTGCCTCATAGATCCATGTGGTTGGGGAGGCCTCACAATCATGGTGGAAGGTGAAAGGCACATCTTTTTGTTTGTTTGTTTTTTGAGATGGAGTCCTGCTCTGTCACCCGGGCTGGAGTGCAGTGGCACGATATTGGCTCACTGCAACTTTCGCCTCCTCGGTTCCTGTGATTCTCCTGCCTCAGCCTCCTGCGTAGCTGGGACTACAGGCGCACGCCACCACACCTGGCTTTGTATTTTTAGTAGAGACAGAGTTTCACCATGAGGATGGTGTCGATCTTCTGACCTCGTGATCCACCTGCCTTGACCTTGCAAAGTGCTGGGATTATAGGTGTGAGCCACCGCGCCTGGCCAAAGGCACATCTTAAATGGTGGCAGATGAGAGCAGAGAGCTTGTGCAGGAAAACTCCCCTTTACAAAACCATCAGATCTTGTGCGACTTATTAACAATCTTGAGAACGCCACGAGAAAGACCCACCCCCGATTCAATTAACTCCCACCAGGTCCCTTCCATAACAGGGAATTGGGGGAGCTACAATTCAAGATGAGATCTGGGTGGGGCCACAGTGAAACCATATCAGTATTATTCCAAAGGATGGTATGTTAATTTCCTGTTCCTGCTGTCATAAACTACCACCAACTTAGTGGAATCAAACAGTCCCGGAGGTCAGAAGTCCAGCAAGAGCCTGCAGTGATGTTTTCCTTCTAGAGGTTCCAGCTTCTAGAGGCCAACTACATTTCTTGGCTCATGTTCCTTCTTCCATCTTCAAAGCCAGCAGCATTGCACCTTTTCTCCTCTCTGACCTCTGCTCCATCCTCTCATATTTCGTTACTCTTATTCTGCTTTCCTCTTGTAGAGACCCTGGTGATTATATCAGGTCCATCCAGGTAACCCAGGATAATCTTTCCATCTCAAGATCTTTAACATAATCCCATCTGTGAAGGTAGCATATCTGTAAGTTCCAGGAGTTAGGATGTCGAACATCTTTGGAGGGACATTGTTGAGCCTACTGCAGATGGCAGGGACTGGAATTCAGGGTCTGTTATCTGCCAGGAACTGTGTTACTAGCTCATCTACTCATTACAGTCTTGCAAAGGAGGTGTCATTGCTATTTCCATTTTAATTGATGGGGAAACTGGCTCAGAGCAGCGAATTGCTTTTCCCAAGGCCACTCAGCTTGTAAACGGGGAACTCTTGTTCATCTGTTTCCAAACCTCATGTGCTTTGTTCTGCAGCCTGGATGGTTAGACAGAGGGTGATGCCCAGAGCAGCAGATGGAGTTGTTAGAGACGTAGAATCTCTGCCCTACCCAGACCTAGTGGATCTGAATCAGGATTTTAATAAGATTCCCAGATGAGTCTACGGACAGAGAGGTTCAAGAAGCACTTATAGATTGAACATCCCTAATCTAAAAATCCAAAATGCTTCAAAATGTGAAAGTTTTTGAGCACTGCCATAACACCACAGTGGAAAATTCTGTACCTTTGGTCCCAAGCATTTTGGATGAGAGATACTCAACCTGTAATAGTGATGATGAGGATGATGGCAACGCTGCGGGAAAAGTGCTCATAGATGACACGGTGAAAACGTATGTCTTAGTCTGTTTTCTGTTGCTTATAATGGAATACGTGGAACTGGGTCATTTATAAGAAATGAAATTTATTTCTTTCAGTTATGGAGGCTGAGAAGTCCAAGGTCAAGGGGCTGCATCGGCTGAGGGCCTTCTTGCTGCTGGAGACTCTCTGCAGAGTCTCAAAGTGGTACAGGGCATCACATGGGGAGGGGGCAGAGTCTGTTAACTCAAGTCTTTCCTCTTCTTAAAAAGCCACCACGCCAGGCGCAATGGCTCACATCTATAATCCCAGCACTTTGGGAGGCCAAGGCAGGCGGATTGCTTGAACTCAGGAGTTTGAGACTAGCCTGGGAAACATACTGAAACCCTGTCTGTACAAAAAGTATAAAATTAGCCAGGTGGTACACACCTGTAGTCCCAGCTACATGGGAGACTGAGGCGACAGGATCGTGTGAATCTGGGAGGCCAAGGCTTCAGTGAGCCATGATCATGCCACTGCACTCCCGCTTGCGTTCATTAATCCGTGAATGGATTAATCCCTTCATGAGGGCAGGGCCCTCATGATCCAGCCACCTCTTAAAAGCCCCACCTCTCCACTGGGTGCAGTGCCTCACGTCTGTAATCCCAGCACTTTGGGAGGTGGAGGCGGGTAGATCACAAGGTCAGGAGATCGAGATCACCCTGGCCAACATGGTGAAACCCTGTCTCTGCTAAAAATAGAAAAAAATTAGCTGGGTGTGGTGGCTCACACCTGTAATCTCAGCTACTTGGGAGACTGAGGCAGAAATGTTTGATCTGGGAGGCTGAGATTGCAGTGAATTGAGATCATGGCATTGAACTCCAGTCTGGGTGACAGAGTAAGACTCCCTCTCAAGAAAAAAAAAAAAGAAAAGCTCCACCTCTCAGTACTGCCACAGTGGGGATTACATTTCAACATGAGTTTTAGAGGGCACAAATGTTTGAACTACAGCAATGTGTGAGAAGCTACTGAAGGACTAGAGCATCATGCATTCATAACAGATCAAGAAATTGTGTCAGTTCATAACAGAGACTTCTAAAACAAAAACCCTTGATAATAAGACAGATGACTCTGGAGGGAGTCAAGTGACTGTCCTGTGTGAGTATCCTGAGTAGCTGAGATTACAGGCGCCTGCCACCGTACCTGGCTAATATTTGTAATTTCAGTAGAAGTGGGTTTTTGCCATGTTGGCCAGGCTGATAATGAACTCCTGACGTCAAGTAATCCGCTTGCCTTGGCCTCCCAAAGTGCTGGGATTATAGGCATGAGTCATGGTGCCCAGCCTGGAGGGAACATTTTTAAAAAGCCATCCAGCAGAATACCTCCTCATCCCTGGCAGCCTCACTTTCTGGTCCCTCAACTGCTTCTGATGTTTCTTCTCACCTGAAAAAATAAAATACAGGGCACAGGAGCCTTTCAGTCAGAACGCAGCATTGTGGGTGGAGACTGCTGCCCTCATCTGTTGCTGCTGCTGTTGAACAGCTGAGGCAGGTATTCTGATGATGCCACTGTGCTGCTTAGTTTCCTTGGGCATACTATTTTCCCATTGTGTTGATGGTGTGTTGTATTTTTTACTGTTAAGAACGTAGGTGTGAATAAGTGTAACAAAATGTTTACCGGTAGTGTGTAAATTCAGGGTCATGAGTCACGGTGATGCCAAACAACCACAGATTGTTCACATGGGTGGCTGAGACAGGCACTTTTAACTTTGTTATCTATTTATTTTTATTATTTTTGAGGCAGAGCCTCACTCTGTCACCCAGGCTAAGTGCACTGCCATGATCTCGGCACACTGCAACCTCCACCTCCTGGATTCAAGCAATTCTCGTGCCTTGGACTCTTGAGTAGCTGGAATTACAGGTGTGTGCCACTGCGCCTGGCTAAGTTTTGGATTTTTAGTAGCGATGGGGTTTCACCATGTTGGCCAGGCTGGTCTCAAACTCCTGGCCGCAAGTGATCTGCTCACCTCGGCCTCCCTAAGTGTTGGAGTTACAGGCGTGAACCGCCACACTGAGTCGTGGCCACTTTTTAATGTACTAAATGTAATCTTGTGTGTATGCAAGTGGTTTGTGAACATTCCTTTTAACTGGTAAAAATAATGGTTTATATCAAGAGAACCATTATTCCTTTAGACTTACACATGCTCAGCATTTAAAGGGAAATGCTTTGTGTTTGTAGGTTTTGTTTTGATTTTTACACAACACTTTGAATAAAACAGGATGACCTCTTCTTACAGGACTTCCAGAATAGCACTTTGATGTTCAGGAAAATAGCCACACATGTACAGTTTAAAAGGGTCTTTATGCGGAATGTTTGGGAGAGCTACAGTGGTTCTTTCATTTGGGTGGTGCACTTGTACATAATCCCTTACCTGCCATCTCAAAGTTCAGAAACCTCTGAAAACTAAGAGTTTTTTCTTAAGTTTAAAGCTAACTCAGCTGGTGGCAAAACTGCCTTCAAGTGACATGAGGCTGTTTATGGTCTTTATTGATCCCAATATTTAGTGAGCATATTCATATGTTTTGCTAACAAAATATTACCGGGATTCATTACGGGGCACTGCCCTAGTCCCAGCTTGAAGTGTTATTTAATATGTGATCTGTGCCCTGTCTTACCATTCTAAAGTTAGAAAAACTTGGAATTTCAAAGGAGATCTGGCCTGGGGGGTTTCAGGTAAGAGCTTATGGATCTGCAAAGTTGATACTTTGGGATTTATAGATGAAGAAGCCTTTCATCACTAAAAGCAGAAGGCTTTTCTGATTTAATGTAGTTCCCAAGTTAACTTTAGCACATCCATTGCTCAGTAGCTGCATTTTCAAAAGTTAAAAGGGTCCCAGATGTCTCATATTTTAATTTTGGGGACCATTTCTGTTAAGACCAAAGAGACTCAATATGAAAATGGAATTGAATTTAGAAATGATTCCAACAGATGGAGGAGAGGGAGCATGCACAAAAGTGATATTTGCTATAGATAAAGCAGAATAATCCACTTAGGTAGAAAAGTCTTAACTTCAAGGTAAAGAAGGGCTGGACTTGTGTAGATATGGCTGCAAAAAGCTGGAGAGGAGAGGAAGCAAATCAGTAGAGTGTGGTTAAGAATGGGAGATGCTATGGGAATGTAAAGTAGAATTACTGATGAAAGGAGCTAGGCTTTTCTATCAAGAAAAAGCCCCACTGAGACCTGAAAAGTTCTAATTCATCTAGTTTGGTAGCTATTCCCTTTAAATTAGATGTCAAGGGCTAGACCAAGGTCCCCATAAGAGTAGCCGTGGCCAAATGACCATCAAGACTCCTCACTAGGAGATTTTTTTTTTTTTTTTTTTTGAGACACAGTCTTGTTCTGTCGCCCAGGCTGCAGTGCAGTGGCGTGATCTCAGCTCAGCTCACTGCAACCTCTGTATCCCAGGTTCAAGCAGTTCTCCTGCCTCAGCCTCTCAAGTAGCTGCAATTACAGGCGTGTACCACCACGCCTAGCTCATTTTTGTATTTTTAGTAGAGATGGGGTTTCTCCATGTTGGCCAGGCTGGTCTCAAACTCCTGACCTCAGGTGATGCACCTGCCTTGGCCTCCCAAAATTCTGAAATTACAGATGTGAGCCACTATGCCTGAACCCCACTGGGAGATTTCCAATTCTGTAATGAATGTATAGAATTGGGAAATAAAGCCATTGAACAAAGATAGAATGCTTTGGTGTGCTGGGCTTGAGACGAAGAATAAAGCCCTTTGTCTTTCTGTGATTCCACAATCCAGCATGGTTGGTACTCATTTTTCTACAGCCGGGCAGTCGCAAACCCATGAACATAATTCTGGTAACAAGACAGGCCATGATAAGCAAAGCCTCGGAGGCATAATTTTGAAAACCAAAGCCAGGATTAAGGCTCTGGCCAGGAAAGGCCTTATCTCATTGCTCCAACCTCCGCAAGTTCTCCTTCCCCCAAGATTAGTTCCAAGTTCCTAAGGACAGAGTGTGTGTGTGTGTGTGTGTGTGTGTGTGTATGTGTGTGTCTGTATTGGTATTTTCATTTAGTGCCCAGTGCAAGGCACGTGGAAGGTATTCAGTGAATGCTGGTCAAATGAATCACTGTATGTTTCCCATAATCTTTAGCAAGAAGACAGCACATGATAGGCACTCAGTACAAATTTCTGGAATGTATGAATAAATAGTCAATTCATTTATTTAACAAATCTGTATTGAGTGTCTGCTTTTTACCAGGCACTGTTCTAGATGTTTGTGCTGTGGTAATAAATGAAACAGACAGAAATCTGTGCTTCACTTAGAAATAAGGAATATTGATACATGTAGATACATGAAAACGTGAAATTCTTTGTGTTTTTTGTTGTTGTCATTCTTGTCTTCTGTAGGATTTAAATGAGGGTAGATAGGGATCTTTTTATTGTTACCTTATTAGATTTTTAAATTCTACAAGTAATATGTACAGACATTCTCCTTGTAAATTTAAAATCTATATTTAAAATAAACTTTGACCTTCCCCCAAGTGCTTTTCTCCGGGTCACCATGCTTAAAACTGTGCATGAATGTAAGCATGCTTTTCTTCTTTCTTTCTTTTCTTTTCCCTCCCTCCCTCCTTCTCTCTCTCTCTTTCTTTCTTTCTCTTTTCTTTCTCTCTTTCTTTCTCTTCTCCCTCTCTTCCCTTCTCTTCCCTTCCCTTCCCTTCCCTTCTCTCTTCTCTCTTCTCTCTTCTCTCTTCTTTTTGAGACACAGTCTCGCTGTATCACCCAGGCTGGAATGCAGTGGCATGATCTCTGCTCACTCCAACCTCCACCTCCTGGGTTCAAACGATTCTCCTGCCTTAGCCTCCTGAGTAGGTGGGACTACAGGTGTGTGCCACCACACCAGCTGATTTTTGCATTTTTAGTAGAGACTGTGTTTTGCCATGTTTGTCAGGCTGGTCTAGAACTCCTGACCACAGATGATCCACCCATCTTGGCCTCCCAAAGTGCTGGGATTATAGGTGTAAACCACGGCTCCCCAGCCAGCACTGTTTTCTGAAATACAAACATGATCATACTGTGTGCACCTTGTTGTGTGATTTACTTTTTTCTCTTTCATCTGTCTAGAAAATCTTATGTTCATACATAAAGATTTATATGAGGCTTTTAATAACTACATTGCATTCTGTGGATGGGCATTTCATAATTGGTTAATCTTGCAAAACCTCCAGGTGGGAGTTAACCTGAACAGTGCTGCAGTGAGCATCCTCAGACGTGCTACTGTGTAGTCAAGTAAGTATTTCTTTAGAGTTGAAGTCAAAGTGGGTTCCCTGGGTTTGTAGTCTGCGCTGCCATTTGCACTGAGGGAACACTGGCCAGTGTCTTAGTAGTTCCTTGGGAAATATCTTTGTAATAAGAAAATGACCAGTGCTTTTCTTCCATATTATCTCTTCTTTGTAACTGACAGCCTCCATCCCTGTAATGTAAGCAGTATGTTCCTGCACTACCTCCATGTCATAGATACCCAGAACATTTCCATTGACCATAAACCCTTTTGTTCATAATGAAGTAGGATCTGCTTGTTTTGTTTGGTTTTGTTGTTAAAGAGGCTCAGTTCAATCATGTTCATTTCCGCAGATGTATCATTAGCCTTGAGTGGTTATGTTTAAGTGTCTACTGCAGGCTCCAAGAAATGCCAGAGTTTAAAGGTAGTTTACCCTACAGTTCAACACAGAGAAACGTAAAAGAGGAGTTCTATGTGTGCAAGAAAGTGATGCCTTAGTTGAAATATCACCAGCCTCTGGAATGGGCCGGGGCTGTCTTTGCTCAGATTTTCCAGCAGGCCGTGTGCAGCCCAGATGCTGAGCAGTAACCCGGGCACAATCAGCCGAGCCCCCTGGCTCCTGCACTCCTTCACATCCATTATGAACCCTGTGAAAGCATCCAGGCAATCAGTGACAATGCCACCCTTCTGGTGAGGCTGATTAAAAGTGGTTGGAACTAATTTACCGTATATGACTAATTAGGGAACTTGGAACATTACTTAAAAAGTTGTTTTCTGATTAGGTGTGTGATCGCCCTTCCACCCCGCCAGCATTTTCCACGTGTGCCCTGGCAGCTGTCAACCATTTATTCCAAGTCTCGACGTCTTAACCCATTTCGTGCCTTGGATTCCTTCATGAAGTTGCTGAAGCCCCTGGACCCCATCTCAGAATAATGTTTCTAAATACATAAAATAAAGTTCCTAGGATTTTCAAGGAAACCAACTCTATTCAAATATGGTTATCAAAATATTTTAAAAATTGTTGGATATAGTAATATTCATGCTTCTGTGTTGGTCGGTTATATAACACAATCTAACAGCAGGGCTTATAACTGCCATAGTTTCAAAATGGCAGTGAGTTTAAGGCTGGGCGCAGTGGCTTATGCCTGTAATCCCAGCACTTTGGGAGGCTGACACAGGTGGATCACTTAAGGTCAGGAGTTTGAGACTAGCCTGACCAACATGGTGAAACCCCATCTCTACTAAAAATACAAAATTAGCCAGGCGTGGTGGTACATGTTTGTAATCCTAGCTACTTAGGAGGCTGAGGCAGGAGAATTGCTTGAATCCAGGAGGCGGAGGTTGCAGTGAACCAAGATCATGCCACTGCACTCCAACCTAGGCAACAAGAGCAAGACTTCGTCTCAAAAAAAAAAAAATAGCAGTGAGTTTAAACCATACTCTGAATTAATCTGCAACAAGTGTGATGTGATGGGATAAAAAAAATCTGTGTGATTTCTGTTGGTGCAAAATTCAAGGGGGATGTTAATACCTCTGTAATTTCTACTAACTTCATAATAGAAGGAAATGCTAAGTATCAGAAGTTCATGAAAAATCTAGTTTTCTTCCCATCCAAGTTCACAGGATGAACCCCAGGTCGCTATGGCCCCAGATTAAGAGCCCACACCCTGGTGCCTGTGCACACTTACTCTTGTTCTTTGACTTTTTGGATCTACCTCTTCATAGTTAACATGTAGATATTGTAAAATTGACAGGAGTATAAACTCATTGGTGGAAACTTTACCTTTGATTAAAGGCCAGAAGCCTTTATTGTAGCTAGGAAAATGTGCATATTTGATTATTCAATGAAAAGAAGTAGCAGGAGCTCAATAATAGGGACTAGTTAACAGTTGTCTTTTGATTAGGTTAAAAAACAGAAAAAGCAGCCAAGTGCGGTGGCTGACGCCTGTAATCCCAACACTTTGGGAGGCTCAGGTGGGCGGATCACCTGAGGTCGGGAGTTTGAGACCAGCTTGACCAACATGGAGAAACCTGGTCTCTACTAAAAATACAAAATTAGCTGGGCGTGGTGGTGCATGCCTGTAATCTCGGCTACTCGGGGACTGAGGCAGGAGAATTGCTTGAATTTGGGAGGTAGAGGTTGCAGTGAGCTGAGATTGTGCCACTGCACTCCAGCCTGGGCAACAAGAGCAAAACTCTGTCTGAGAAACAAAAAAGGAACAAACAAACAAAAAGCATAATCTTTCTGTCTGGTTTCTAGTGTTCAGATCAAAAACTGAAAACTGAGAGAGCCTTGCTTTATTTGCTTATTTGTTCGGTGGAGCATATGAGGAGACTTAAAATGAACAAAAACACAGTAGAGAAGACATATAAGTCTGGATTGAAGAAAATAAAAGTTCATATAGGAACAGAAGACCAGAGGCTAAAATAGATAGTAAGATCTTAGGAATCCTGGTAGTTGATAGAATTCAGTTGATGGTTCGGCCAGAGAGAGTTTGTCAAAGAAGCAAAACCTTATCCATATGTAAGAGGAATACAGCTTTTCCTGGAAAATCTTATTTTAATAGAAAATTCTTATGAAACTTTCCTTCTGGGGCACTAAGTAATACAGTGTCCAGTAGGGCAGTTTCTTTTTCTTTTTTTTTTTTTTTTGAGATGGAGTCTCAATTTGTCACCCAGGCTGGACTGTAGTGGTGTGATCTCTGCTCACTGCAACCTTCCTCCTGGATTCAAGCAATTCTCTTGCCTCAGCCTCCTGAGTAACTGGAACTACAAGTGCGCACCCCCACACCCAGCTAAGTTTTGTATTTTTAGTAGAGAAGGAGTTTCACCATGCTGGCCAGGCTGGTCTCGAACTCCTGACCTCAGATGATCCTGCCACCTTGGCCTCCCAAATTCTGGGATTACAGGCATGAGCCACCGAGCCCCAGTAGGGCAGTTTCTAGGTGTAGGTTTCTTTACCTGGGTGCGAGCTCCATGAAAGGGCTTCATCCAGCCAGTGGGCCCTGTCAGCTCTGCAAAGTCCAGTGTATTTGCATAGATGCTTGAAGTTGTGGGGATGCTCTGGGGACTGCAGTGGGGAAAAGGTCCATAGCTTTCATCAGATCCTTCAAGGACCTGGTGATGGTTCAGTTTATGTGTCTGCCTGGCTGGGCTAAGAGATGCCCAGATAGCTGGGAAAACATGATTTTTGGGTGTGTCCATGAGGGTGTTTCTGAAAGAGATTAGTTTTTAAATCAGTAGACTGAGTCAAGAAGATCTGCCTTCAGCCTTCACTATCTTGGGCAGACATCATCCAATGCATTGAGGGTTTGAACAGAACAAAAAGATGGAGGAAGGGTGAAT
This sequence comes from Cacajao melanocephalus, assembly GCA_963573385.1. NCBI lineage: Eukaryota > Metazoa > Chordata > Mammalia > Primates > Pitheciidae > Cacajao > Cacajao melanocephalus. The sequence goes on along the minus strand of CAUYLG010026481.1, from coordinate 27,866 downwards.
TTGCCTCCTGTTTGAGCTGAGACATCTACCTTCTCCTGCCCTCAAACATTGGCATTTCTGGTCCTCAGGCCTTTAGATTCAAACCAGCACTCACACCATCAGTTCCTCTGATTCTCAGGCCTTTCGATTTAGATTGAATGAAACCCCTGGCTTACACATGGCAGATGGTGTGACATCTTGGCTCCTGTGATGGTGTGAACCATTTCCCATATTAAGCCTCCTCTTATATATCTGTGTATCTCCTGTTGATTCCCTGGAGCACGTGACTGCTACAGGCTCCGTGACTCAAAAGGATGAGGACCTCTGAGCAACCGTGAAGCCAAAATGATTTGGGATCTGAATGCTCTTGTGTTCTGCTCCTCCCTGGGGATGCTGTCCCTCGTAGCTCCATGATTGTAGAGGCTGTTAGGCAGATAACTTATGGCAGTCTGATTAGAGACACCAGACCAGCCTTCTGAACAGAGCAGTACTGGAGCCTGCCTCCACCCTCTGTGCTTCCTTTGGGGTTTTCTGTTTTTGTTTTTATTTGAGATGAAGTCTCTCTCTGTCCCCAGGCTAGAGTGCGGTGGCATGATACTGGCTCACTGCAACCTCTGCCTCCCTGGTTCAAGAGATTCTCCTTCCTCAACTCCCAAGTAGCTGGGATTACAGGCACCTGCCACCACACCTGATATGGTTTGACATTGTGTCCCCACCCAGATTTCATCTTGAATTGTACTTCCATAATTCCCGTATGTGGTGGGAGGGACCCAGTGGGAGATAATTGAATCGTGGGGCAGTTTCCCCCATACTGTTCTTGTGGTAGTAAATAAGTCTCATGAGATCTGATGGTTTTATCAGGGGTTTCTGCTTTTGCGTCTTCCTCATTTTTCTGTTTCCACTGCCATATAAGAAGTGCCTTCTGCCTCCTGCCATGATTCTGAGGCCTTCCAGCCATGTGGAGCTGTGAGTCCAATTAAACCCCTTTTCCTTCCCAGTCTTGGGTATGTCTTTATCAGCAGCATGAAAACGAACTAATACAACACCCTGCTATTTTTTTTTTTTTTTTTGTATTTTTTTGTGGAGATGGGGTTTCACCATGTTGGCCAGGCTGGTCTTGAACTCCTGAGCTAAGATGATCCACCTGCCTCGGCCTCCCATTGGGGTTTTCTGGAGCTAGTGAACACCTTTTGCAGAAGTTTGCAGGATTCCCTGGCAAACCAACGTGCTGTAGACAAAGCGAGTGTCTTTCTAGCTTGTGCTTAGCTGACTGGAATATTTACATCTTCTCTTTCATTGTTTTTGCTCTAAACACTCATTTCTTGGAGTTAGAACATTTTGCCTCCTTGATGGGCCTATTTTCTGCCACTAAATGAAGCACTAAAAAGGAGCATGATCCCAAAGGGGTTCAATTATCAGGTAGTTGGTCAAGAGATCAGGATGTGGAATGAAGAAAAATAATGAGAGGTTGGAAAATGGAGCATTTGAATGCCAGAATGGCTGAGGCCATGTATTTCGCAAACCCAGAATTTAGAAAGTCACCTGCATGTGTCAAATTCTGTATGGTTTTTCCGCAGTTCAGAAGTGGTGTATTGGAAAGCCATGGTAGGTTCTATTCAATATATATTATTTGGTTTGTATGAAAAATTTACTGTTCCCGTCTTTATATATTATTTGAATGAACTACCACTGTCATCATCTGTAAATATTTTTGTGAAGAAATTTTGTATTGATCTGCAAGGTAGCACCTTAGGAAGTTTCAGTTGGATAATATACCTTTCTTAATTTTTTGTTCTAAAGCACATGAAAGCATATTTTATATCATACCAAAGCTGCCTATTATGTCAGACAGTTAAATCTCTTTCATTAATTGTATCCTAAGCAGGTTAACAGTACAGAGTCAACAGTGAGTTGCTATAAATACCTAGCAGCCAATATAATCAGCTGTAGCTGTTAGATGTGAAATTAAATGAATCTTGTCTAGTAACATGTATAATTTAAAAGCTGGCAGAACCTGATGAAGCTTCATCTGTTAGCAGTATGGTGCTGGATCACTACCTGAGTAACGTTTATGCCTGCAAAGTTTTAGATCAATGAATTTACATACCTCCGTTAATTAGGAAGAGATAATGAACAGCATTAGAGATGGAAGGGATTATGACTCCGTAAATTTTCTAGGACTAGATGAAAGTAAATGTGTTTAATCAAAGGAATAAATCACTTACTTGAGTTCCACTCCAGACTTCTTAGGTCACTGTGTTCCCAGGGCTGGCAGGAACACGGTTCGTATGACAGACGTGGTTTATAGCGTGACACTCTTCTGTTCCACCAGTCATTGCTCATGACCTTGAGGCTGGCAGTTGAGGTCAAGTTGTTGGACTTTAATTCATTTGCTCATTTGTTTCTCTGACGGGAACAGAGGGGATCTGCCTATGTGCCTGTCCCTACTTAGTAAGAAACAAATACGGTGTCTATCCTCAGGAAGCAGAGTCATGAGGCATCTGGAGTTACAAACAAAATGGTGGCTCTGAGCATGTGATACCCAAGAGGGTGAGAGGTGGGTGAATTAGAGAAGGCTTCCTGGAAACTGGACTAGGGCTGGGTGGCCCCCAGCAGGCTCATGGTTCATTAAAAAATCAAATCAGGTCAGGTGCAGTGGCTCATACCTGTAATCTCAGCACTTTGGGAGGCCAAGACAGGAGGATTACTTGAGGTCAGGAGTTTGAGACCAGCCCTAGCAACATGGCAAAATACCAGCTCTACAAAATATACCCAAATTTGTCCAGGTGTGGTGATTCATGCATGTAATCCCAGCACTTTGGGAGGCCAAGGCAGGCAGATTGCTTGAGCTCAGGAGTTCGAGACCAGCCTGGCCACCATGGTGAAACCGCTCTCTACAAAAAAATACAAGAATTAGCTGGGCATGGTGGCATGCACCTGTAACCGCAGCTACTTGGGAGGCTGAGGCACGAGAATCACTTGAACTTGGGAGGTGGAGTTTGCAGTAAGCTGAGATCTTGCCACTGCACTCCATTCTGGGTGACAGAGCAAGACGCTGTCTCAAAAAGAAAAAAAAAACAAAAAAATTCAAATCAAACAATACCAAAAGGTATCCAGAAAAAAACTTAATGTTCCTGCCACTATTGACCTACTTCTCACAGAAAGCTGCAGTTAATGCTTTTTCATGAAAAATTATAGAAAATTGTCAAGTGTGGGTACACTTACATATGTAGCGTTTTGTTAAAAAAAAAAAAAAAGGCTAGGCCGGGCATGGTGGCTCACACCTGTAATCCCAGCACTTTGGGAGGCCGAGGCGGGCGGATCACGAGGTCAAGAGGTTGAGACCATCGTGGCCAACATGGTGAAACCCCGACTCTACTAAAAGTACAAAAAATTAGCTGGGCGTGGTGGTGCGTGCCTGTAGTCCCAGCTACTCAGGAGGCTGAGGCAGGAGAATTGCTTGAAACCGGAAAATGGAAGTCGCAGTGAGCCGGGATCGCGCCACTGCACTCCAGCCTGGCAATAGAGCGAGACTCTGTCTCAAAAAAAAAAAAAAAAAAAAAAAAGGCTAGGCATGGTGGCTCACGCTTGTAATCCCAGTGCTTTGGGAGGCTGAGGCTGGCGGATCATGAGGTCAGGAGTTCGAGTCCAGCCTGACCAACATGGTGAAACTCCATCTCTACTAAAAATACAAAAATTAGCTGGACCTGGTTGTGTATGCCTGTGATAACAGCTACTCGGGAGGCTGAGGCAGGAGAATCACTTGAACCGGAGGTGGAGGTTGCGGTGAGCCAAGATTGTGCCATTGTACTCCATCCTGGGCAACAGAGCAAGATTCCGTCTCAAAAAAGAAAAAATTGCAAATAAGAGCAAAAAAGATACAACGTTTGAATACCTTGTTGTTGTCCTGGTCTTTCCATAGCAGTATATGCAGATGTGTTTCACTTTCTTCAATGAACAAAATACCAGCTTGTATCAGGTTGGTAATACAAGCAACCTAATACAACCTAAGTAATAAAAGTAATTGCAGTTTTGCCGTTACTTTCAATGGCAGAAATTGCAGTTACTTTAGCACCAATTAAATATTTGACGTTCAGACTGTGTCCAAAGTCCCGCCAGAACCAGCAGTGCAGGGCCTCTCCCGGAGTCCATACGTTTGTGTACATGGGCCACAGTTGAGAACTGGCCCGTGATGTTGGAGGGCTTAAATTCAAATCCTGGCTCTCTTGTTTCCTGGCCAAATAGCTTTGGGCATGTTATCTGATCTCTCTGTAGCTGAATTTCCTTATCTGTAAAATGCAGATAATAATGGTACCCGCTTCATAGGTTTCTCATAAGAGTTAAATCTATAAAAGTGCTTAGAATATTGGCTGGCATTCAATACAGCCCAATAACTATGATTACTTCTGTTTTATTTTTAATAATGACTCTATTGAGATCAAATTCCATACCATGCCACTCATCCATTTTCTTTCATTGGTCTTTTGTGTATTTGCTGAGTTGTATAATGATCACCAAGATCATTATTAAAACATTTTTATCAAGGCAAGGCGTGGTGGATCCTGCCTCTAATCCCAGTACTTTGGGAGGCCGAGGCAGGAGATAGCCTGAGCCCAGGAGTTGAAGACCACCCTGGGCAACTTAGTGAGACCTCATTTCTTTTATTTATTTTTTTTTGTGATGGAGTTTCACTGTTGTTGCCCAGGCTGGAGTGCAGTGGTGCCATCTTGGCTCACCGCAGCCTCCGCCTCCATCTCCCAGGTTCAAACAATTCTCCTGTCTCAACCTCCCAAGTAGCTGGAATTTCAGGCACCCACCACCACACCTGACCAATTTTTGTACTTTTATAGTAGAGACAGGGTTTCACTATGTTGGCCAGAGAGGTCTCAACCTCCCAACCTCAAGTGATCCGCCCACCTCGGCCTCCCAAAGTGCTGGGATTACAGGCGTCAGCCACTGAGCCTGGCACAAGACCTCATTTCTACAAAAAAAAAAAATTTTATTAGCTGGGTGTGGTGGTATGCACCTGTAGTCCCAGCCACTTGGGAGGCTGAGGTGGGAGGATTGCCTGAGCCCGGGAGGTGGAGGTTGCAGTTAGCTGACATTGTGCCACTGCACTCCAGCCTAGAGGACAGAGTGGGACCCTGTCTGAAAACTAAACAAAACATTTTTATGAACCCGGAAAGAAACTCCGTCCCTGTTAGCTGTCATTCCCTATCTCCCTTCACCTCCCACTCCAGCTTTAGGCAGCCACTAATCCATTGTCTGTGTAGATCTGCCTATTCTGGATATTTCATGTAAATGGAATCATACAGCATGCAGTCCCTTGAGATTGACTTCATTCACTTACTGTGATGTTTAGAGGATTCATCAGGTTGTAGCTATTGTTGAATAATACTCTACTGTATGGCCATACCGCATTTTATCTACTGCTGCTACTTTTTGTTATACTATGAGGTAAATTCTTAGAAGTAGATTGTTGATTAATTTGAATCACTTTATTCAAATGATAAAATTAAGGAAAATGAAATTTAGACCCTAACCCTGACATATGGCATAACTAGTACAATTTCATATCTGTACCTCCATTACTAAATAATATCCCTGGTGGTCCAGGAAATTGAATTCACCATCTCCTTGGTGTTACCTTCTTCCCTCGACAAAGAATTAAAAATAAATGAGAGAGTATTTTTAATACGGAAATTTCAGTCCCAGGGAACTAAGCAAAAGAGAGAGACCCAGTTGCCTGCCTTTGGGCAGACCCCAGGCTGTCCTCTCAAATAGCTGAGGATCTATTTAAGACTATAACTCTTCTTTCCATTATTCCCATTTTTTAAAAAAGAAATTTACCTTTCCAATGGTGCCGACGTTGTTCACTTTTTTTTTTTTTTTTTTTTTTTGGAGACGGAGTCTCGATTTGTTGCCCAGGCTGGAGTACAGCGGTGCGATCTCAGCTCACTGTAACCTCCACCTCCCGGGTTCAAGCGATTCTTGTGCCTCCAGAGTAGCTGGGATTATAGGCACCCACCACCATGCCTGGCTAATTTTTGTATTTTTAGTAGACATGAGATTTCACCATGTTGACCAAGCTGGTCTCGAATTCTTGACCTCAAGTGATTAGCCTGCCTCACCCTCCCAAAGTGCTGGGATTATACCATGAGTCACTCTGCCCGGCCCACATTTTTAATCAAAAATATTTTGTCTGAAGATTAAGCCCAAACTTTTGGAAAATAGGAAGCGATTTTAGTAAGTGTAGTTCCATTGCTGGCATCCGTAGCTTTCATTTATTTCTGGTTAACTAGTCACTTCACAGGACACTATTTTCCCTGATTGATTTCTTATCATTGGGTAAACCTAAGCGGCCACTAGAAATTAGGAATAGCTTGTTACTAATGTAAATAATACTATTTACAATAGTATAGAGATGCAAGGATTGCTGTTTCATTATGAAATAATTGTACCTTTATCCCTTTTTGTAAATGAGCAAACTGCCAGGTCAAACAATTTGCCCGGCACTGCCCAGCTGATGGGTAGTGACGCTGTGGTTCCAGCTCATCTCAGAAACTCAGAGCTTGGCCTCTTTTCTTTTCCTTTCTCTTTTTCAGACGGTCTGGCTCTGTCACCCAGGCTGGAGTGCAGTGGCACGATCTCAACTCACTGCAACCTCTGCCTCCAGGGTTCAAGCAGTTCTCCTGCCTCACCCTCCCAAGCGATCTCGGCTCACTGCTATCTCTGCCTCCGGTGTTCAAGCAGTTTTCCTGCCTCAGCCTCTCAATTAGCTGGGATTACAGGCGCCTTTGACCACATGGCTTGGCCGTTTTTCTACCCCTATTTGCCAACTCACAGCCATCCTAGGGGGAACTCTTATCTGCTGTCTTCTGATGGCGCAAGGCTATATGAAAATTGGGGAAACAGGTACTGAAGGAGAAGACAGGTGTTCCTCACTCAAATTTGATGACAGCCAGCCCAAGATGCCCTTTGCATCTGTACCTACCTGGTATAAAATAGCCTGTCTGTATGTCTCCATCAGGGCAAAGCCACGTGTCTGCAAATGGAAGCAGGAGATGCCTAGTTACAGTCGAGGCCATCCTGCCAGCCCTGGGCCACATCAGTATTATCAGGTTTAGCTTAATAGGATGATGCTGGCCTGGGAATTGCTTCCCTTTGTTTAATAGGCTAGGGCAGCAGTACTCAAAGATGTCACATTTTAAAACTTTACTTACCAGTAAATTAAAAGCTGTCCCCAGAGTCCCTGATGTAGTCCCTGATCTAAACACTTGGCACATGATGCAGGAGATTTTAAGCGCTTCTGAACGGGAGACAGTTTTGTCAGTTTCAATACTCGGGACTGCTGACAACACCCCAGCAATAGCAGGCCCACACTAGTGTATGACTGTATCGGTACAGTAAGGTCCCCAGCACACCCTGGAAACACCAGACCCCCAGCATAGTGTATGACCATAGTACAGCAGTCCTCAGATTCCAGTGGAGATCAGTGTGACCATCTTGTTCAGATCTCAGCATCACCATCTTAAACTCTGTTCTTTCTGAGACACGTAAAATTGTTTCTACCAGTGAAGGGCAAATTTAGCAATCAGTTATCATCGTCCTTTGGTATCCATGGGGGATTGGTTCCAGGACCCTCCCAAGGATACCAAGATCCACCAATCCTCAGGTCCCTGGTATAAAATAGTGTGGTATTTGCATATAACCTATGCACACCTTCCTGTATACTTTAAATCACCTCCAGATTACTTATATCCAATACATTGCTGCATATCACTTCATTCTCATGGATTCATCATCATACTCAGCACACGGTAAGTTCAAGTTTTGCTTTTTGAAACATCATGGAATTTTTTTTCCGAATATTTTCAATGAACAGTTGAATCCATGGATGTGGAATTCACGGCTACCATCGGAAGGGTGACTTCCTTTAGAAAAGACAGAACAAGGAGCTTTCAGTGGGTGGACGTTTGTCCTTTCTGACCTTCCAGTACTTTTGTATTCCCTTCTGACTTTTGGAGAGTTTCCCCTGGTATTAGTCTGTTTTCACACTGATATAAAGATACTACCTGAGATGGGTTTAATTGGCTCACAGTTCCACATGGCTTGGGAGGCCTCAGGAAACTTACAGTCATGGTGGAAGGCAAAGGAGAAGCAGGGAACTTCTTTACAAGGTGGCCGGAGAGAGAGCACAAGGAGCAACTGCCCAACACTTTGAAACCATCAGATCATGTGAGAACACACTCACTGTCATGAGAACAGCATGGGGTAACTGTGCCCCCCACCTCCATGATCCAATCATTTCCCACCAGGTCCCACCCTTGACACACAGAGATTAAAATTTGAGATGAGATTTGGGTAAGAACACAGAGACAAACCATATCACCCCCAAATATGTCCACCTGCTTTCTGGTGTAAACCACCTGCATGATGGAAGCTAGATGGCCTGATGGCCTCTCTGCTCTCTTTGCAGTTAGGACTCAGGCATGTATCCCAGACCTGAGTACTCAAACTCACCTGAACCAGATTTTGAGCCTTTAGTGAGTGACACAAGGAGAAGGCAGGATCCATGCTAGTGAGGAAAGTGGCAGCAGAGGCGGGGGGGTCCCAGCATTATTAGCATCCAGCACCTGCCATCAGTGGGGCTCTGTGGCCAGGCTTGTATTTCTCCTTGGGAGCAGTTTTGCATGTGATTTGGGGACTGCTTCTGCTTTAAACCTGGTTCTCTAGGTTTCTTTCTTTCTTTCTTTCTTTCTTTTTTTTTTAGAGACAGAGTCTTGATCTGTTGCCCAGGCTAGAGTGCAATGGTACGATCATACCTCACTGCAGCCTCTACTTCCTGTGCTCAAGGGATCCTCCCACCCTAGCCTCCCGAGTAGCTGGGACTGCAGACACATGCCACCATGTCCAGCTAAGTTTTAAGTTTTTTGTAGAGATGGGGTCTTGCTCTGTTGCCCAGACTGGTCTCAAACTCCTGGGCTCAAGTGATCCTCCTGCCTCTGCCTCCCAGAAGGCTGTAATTACAGACATGAGCCTCCGCATCCAGCCTCCATTTTTGTTGTTGCTGTTGTCATTGCTTTCATCATCATCGTCATCATCATCATTCTTTTTAGATTCAGCTGCAGTTCCCGCATTCCTCTGAATGCTTCTCCAGAAGTACCAGTTTTTCGCAATTCCTTCTGCTTGTGAACTGTGTAATCAGTCTACTTCATTAACACAGTGGCTTGGTCGGGCTTTCAGCTCTTACCGTTTGTCTCAGGCACATGGTCTATTGGTGAAGAGTCTGGGTTTCAGAGTCAGAAAGTTAAGACTTCATGGAAAGGAGGACCTTTGTCAGTGGGCTGGTGGGAGGCTAGACTGAAGCCATGAGTGGGAACAATGCTTGCCATGTGATAGGTACTCAATAATTGTCATTGCCATGAGTAATGACGTTTCTTGTATTCCCTTCCAGCTTGTGGGCTTCTTGGAGAGGTTCTCTGCCATTTATCTGATTGTATCCCAAGTATCTGCCTCAGTGCCTGAAGACACATCATAGACACTCAAAACATACAGGCTTTTTGGAGATTGCGTTTAAAACGCAATGTTGTTTAGGAGCAATTTGACCACCAGCAAGCTCCTGGACCTCAGCTTCCTTATCTGTACAGCAAGGGTGATGATATCTGTATTCCTGGGTTGCTTGGAGGATTAAACAAGATTATAAATTGCAGGGCCTGTGAGGGACACTGGGGGTGGCAGTAATGGAGTGATGTCATGGCTGTTTTCCTTTATCCTCACTTGACACAGTGTTCAACTGCGTGGCACTGTGTCCCTTTTCCTGCAGGAAGTGAGTATGGGGGATAGCAAGGGGCTTTGTTTTCTCTTTCTTTGACTCTCCAGCTCTTACTCAGAATATTCCAAAAGCTTGCACGGAGAAGCAACGACAGCCAAGATGCCCTATGACAAAAAGCGGATATTTAATTGCATGATTTGCCTCAATAACCTGTTCTTCTTCTGCCTTTTGTTGCCATATGTTTTGCTCTGTTTTAGAGCAGCTGTAGCTATTTCTCAAATTTATTTGGAAACAGGGTCTTTCCACCCAAATGCTCTGACACCCTACTGTCTCCTGTAGATAATTACACAGTGTTTTAATGTGGCAACATGTGTCAGTGTGCTAGAAGGTCTTGTCATCCTTTATTAAAAGGTTGCCATTAGAGGCCAGGTGTGGTGGTTGCCCTGGTCATTGCTTTCATCATCATCATCATCATCATTATGCCTGTAATCTCAGCACTTTGGGAGACTGAGGCAGGCAGATCACTAAGGTCAGGAGTTCAAGGCCAACCTGCCCAACATGAGGAAACCCCCGTCTCTACTAAAAATACAAAAACTTCGCTGGGTATGGTGGTGGGCGCCTGTAACCCTAGCTACTCAGGAGGCTGAGGCAGAAGAATTGCTTGAACCCGGGAGGCAGAGGTTGCAATGAGCCGTTATGATGCCACTGCACTCCAGCCTGTGCAACAAGAGTGAAACTCCGTCTCAAAAAAAAAAAAAAAAAATTACCATTAGGACTGGTTTGGCAGATCGTCTGAAAGGCATGAAGCCCGCTGTGGATGCAAAGCGTTATTCACTAGTAATACCTTGGCTGCTAAGGCCCCCAGCACGCCACCTAGGAAGAATTTGTGAAGGCACATGCTCCCTTATATAACTTAGCAGCTTTCCGTTTGCAGTTTCCTCAGTGTGAATGCAAGAGGTACAAACAGGATGTATGTGGAATATCTATGCCCAGGCTCTGAGGCTCTGTCTGTAAAATACAAAACATTCCAAGGGAAGCCAGTAGAGACATTCAATTTTGTGGGTTTTATTTTCCCCATGTAAGTCAGATCCTCCTGTGCAGTTCTAGTAGGCTGACTGCGTTGTATTAGGCCCTTGAAATGTGTAGTCATGCTTGCAGTTATACTTTGCAATCTGTCTTCTTCCAAATTACGGTGACCACCCAGCCTGGTCTGCCCATGACTGTTCTGGTTTTAGCACTGAAGTGTCCCACATGCTGGGAAAACCCTCAGCCCGGGCTAACTTAGTTGGTCACCCTCAAGGTGCTATATTAGGGTCCTACCTTACCCTGATTCTAGTTTGTGAAAATAAACATTTTTTTCAGGGGATTGAATCTAAAAATTTTAGAAGTAAGATGTGGAAAATTGTTGACATACATTTAACATGAATATTTAACATTCTCTAGGGGGAAAAAATACGCTTTTGGGAGAGCACCGTAGTTGTCTATAACTTTGATCTCAAGGGTCAAAATGGTATCCTTAACTTCCCTAGGGACGCTTAATTGCTTTATTTTGTCTGATTTATTACTTTGCTGGCTGGCTTTCCTGGCATGTGTCAAGGGCATCACTCACTGTTTTTATGTTTTTTTTTTTTTTTTTAATTTTTGAGACAGGGTCTTGCTCTGTTGCCCAGGCTAGGGTACAGTAGTACAGTCTCGGCTCACTGCAGCCTCCACTTCCTGGGTTCAAGTGATTCTTGTGCTTCAGCCTCCCGAGTAGCTGGGATTACAGGTGTGCTCCACAGTGCCTGTGCCATCACACCCAGCTAATTATTTTGTACTTTTAGTAGAGAAAGGGTTTTGCCACGTTGGTCAGGCAGGTCTCGAACTCCTGACCTCAAGTGATCCTCCCGCCTCAGCCTCCCAGAGTGCTGGGATTACAGACGTGAGCCACCGTGCCTGGCTCACTGTTCTTAAATGCATCTCTGCTGCCACCTCCCCAGAGCAGTTTGCGTGGAACTGCCCACCTGAGATGCAGTGCTGTTGCAGATCACTCTCATAATTTGCAGCGTTTTGCGCTTGTGAATTTCAGTTTGGGATTCCTATTTAAGACCATAACTATCTACATCCACAGCTTCTCAGTATGGACAGCGTGTCCTTCCCAAATTGCTAGTCCCGTGGACATGTCATTGTATGCGTTTCAGCAGGTCCAGAGCTGAACCAGCTTCCAATTCTTTGAGGCATGTTGCAGAGCGCCCCCACCACGCCCCTGCCATGCACATTTCATATATGCCACATAATGTGGATTTTACATCACACTGTCCCAAACATATCTTCTAAATTTGCTGAATGTGTCTAGCTGTTTTCATAAGATGAAGCAAATTAGTGGATTAATTTTACTGTATGGGTATTAGCCTTCTGGAGGGTATTTATATCTATTGCAAAAATGCCCTAATATCCTAACAAGTAGACACATAAAGATAAGTATTGAGGCAGGATGTGGTGGCTTATGCCTGTAATCCTAGCATGCAGAGAGACTGAGGTGGGAGGATTGCTTGTGGCCAGGTGTTCATACACCAGCCTGAGCCACATAGGGAGACCTCATCTCTACAAAAAAATGCAAAAATTAGCCAGGAGTCGTGGTGTGCACCTGTAGTTCCAGCTACTCATGAGTCTGAGGTGGAGGATCGCTGGAGCCTGGGAGGTCGAGGCTGCAGTGAGCTATGATTGTGCCACTGAACTGCAGCCTGGGTAACAGAGCGAGACCTTGTCTCAGAAAAAGAAAAAAAAAAGAGAGAAAAAGATGCATGTTGAAATGTTTGTGGAAAGGTCACCCTAAGAGAATGTCAGTGATTAATACATGAGCATCACCGGCATAGTCGTCATAAAAATGATGCAGTTCCAAGGCCAGAAGAGACCCATTAGAGACATTTGACCCCATTTTTGGAGCTTTATGTCCAGGAGGAAACTGCTCACCTTAGTCTTGAGTATGCCACATTTGCCTGCAGCTTCCTGGGAGCAGATGTTTTACAGTGAATCTGACTTACCTTTTTCTGCTACTCATTTTTTTTCCTTCTTTTTCGAGTCAGAATCTCTGTGTCATCCAGGCAGGAGTGCAGTAGTGCGGTCATGGCTCACTGCAGCTTCTAACTCCTGGGCTTAAGCCACCCTCCCACCTCAGCCTCCTGAATTTTTTTTTTTTTTTTTTGGTAGAGATGCATCTCACTATGTTGCCCAGGCTGGCCTCGAACTCCTGGCTTCAAATGATCCTTCTGCCTTGGCCTCCCAAAGTGCTGAGATTACAGGTGTGAGCCACAGCTCCTGCCTGTGCTACAGTTTAACATTTTCTTCAGTTGGGTCTATTGTGAGGCCAAAGAAAAGCTGGTATTCTCTCTTTTGGCCTCTGGCTGTCAGCTGTGGAGAAGTTCCTGCGAAACTGGATTTTTATAAATACAATATGCAGGGGGACCTTAGAGGGACTCTGTAGTGGACGCTTTTGTAAGGTGAAGAATCTGCTTATCATGTGCACATGTCCCTTTAATTTGTTCAGATTTGTAGACATTGGGTTTAGAAATTGGGCCCCCTTTCCCTCAGTGTATTGAATGTGAGTGCTTTTAGTGTGGGGGGCCCTTCTCATGAGGGGGAAAATAGAGGCCCCCCCGTGTGTGTTTACCACAGCAGATCTGTGGCTAACAAGCAGTTACTGGTGAAATAAAGTTGCCTTGAACTAAGGGCTTTATCTGGTTTTTGGTTTGGCTTGAAAACACTCTGTCAAAATGATCTAGAGACTGAGCCAGTTTTAAAATCAATATTATTTCATCTGTCACCAAACAGAGTTTCTAAAGCCTCAAGTGGGTGGGTTCCAAAGCCACATTGTACCCGAGTGTGCCCCTTCCATTACTGAGATGCAGTTTATGAACTAAATTTCTGTTTTCTTCTCACCTGAAAAAGCAATGGTGTACAAAGAAATAAAAGAGTCTGCGTGCAGAGCCTCAGAGGGCTGTCAGCTGGAAAGGAGGGCTACCAAGATCCCCACGAGACTGACTTTCTCGTAATGAAATGACCAGGATCACCTTTTCAAGCAACCAGAGCTGTCATTCATTACCCAGCCTGTCATTCTTACCCAGTTTCTCCCTAAGCCACACTGGAGGGCCAGCTTCGTTTCTTCTTTTCCTGGATCAGTCACCAAATAGGGCTGGATATCCTCAGAAGGCTACACTCTATGAAAGGGAGACATTAAAAGAAAATGGGAGGGGGCTCCCTGTGGAAAATAGGTTGTGAGTTCACCTTAGGGGCAGAAGGGTGCGTGGACATGTGGATTCTGGGGAAGGGGGTGTTTATGAATGTATGAGGTGGCTGGGGTTGTTGAGACTTGGCAAGATTGAGAATCCAGGGGCAGAAAGGGCGATCAGACCTGTGGGAGGAGGGGAGAGCCTAGGCACAGGGATCAGTGACCATGAAAGGCGGCAATCAGGAACCCAGAAAGGCGGCGATCAGTGACTTTTGCCATTACTCGGACCACGTGGCCTTCTGTTCTCTGCTGCTGCTGCTTTTTTTATTGTTGTTGTTCCTTTGCCAAAGACCAGCTTTCTTGGTTTTGGTGCACACACGGGACTACCCCTGCCATGCCTTCATAGGATTTCACAGCTCAGCTCTTTAATGAGTTACACTGACTTCAAAATATCAACAGTTTCAGCTTCACCCAAAGAGTAAAGGTGATTGGCTCAGCTGGGCACAGACATCTCCTGAGGCCAGGATGACACTGCAGAACAGCATCATTGGGGGTTAGGATGTCAGCATACAAATTTGGGAATGACACAAACATTCAGTCCATAACAGCATGTAAAGAAATCCAGTAACTTTTCAAAGAAATATTTTTTCACAATTAATAGAATAATAGGATAGTAAAAAAAAAATTTAGATCATAAATTCACACTATACCAAATTTACGAAGGTTCAGACATGTTGAATTTGCTTAACTAAACATCATTTTGCTCTCAGTCTTCAGCTTATAAATCTGAAAGGCAAGAGAGTTTGGAGTTTATGACTACAGAGGCAGAAATAGATATACGTTATTAATATAGTAACATGTATTATATAATGTATGTTAATATATAATTATATATTATAATATATTAATACAGCTAGTATATTAATATATAATCTAATTAATACATTTATATATTATGTAATATCTTACCAGAGATGAATTTTAATAGATAATTTCTACTAGATCGAAATGTTTTACTTTGCGTTTTTTTTTTATCCTGGTGCAGTTTTTGAAAGCACTTCATTTTTGGCATGTGTCTTAGTTTGTAAGATTTTATATATATAAATATATATAGTATATAATATCATAAATATATACATTATGTAATATATAAACATATACATAATGTATAGTATTCTATAAATATATATACTTTTATATATATGTAAATTTTCATACCATTACATATTATCTTTCTTTTTATTCATTTGTTTACCTGCCAGGATAGCCTTCAAGTGACTGATTTTCAGAGTTTAATATATTTGATCTACTCAGAGCTGACACACATTGATTTATTCCCAACAATCTAAAGACAACTGTGGTTGGACAGAAGGCCGTTATAGAGAATGAAGTGAGGGCTGTCAAGATTAAACAAAGCTCCCCTTTTTCATGGAGTAGACTAATAGATTACACGAGAGTTTCTTATCAAGCATGAGAACTCATTAAACCCCTAACAGAGATTCAGGTGCAAGTTTATGTTATAAACTAACATTATTTAGGCTTTTTAAGAGCCAGAAGATGCTTTTCACGCCAAAATCCAGTTACAGCCTGTGATTTTTTTTAATAGACTTTCTTAAAGAAAGCAGGAGCCGTTTTATATTCAAACAGTACTTTAACCTCTGCTCTATTCTCACTGTGTTTAATTTTATAAACCAGAACTAGTTTTTATTATGAGAAAGCTTTAATCTTCAAAGCAAAGTTGTGCTTATATACTCAGTAATTGGGGTAGAGTGGGAAGCGCTTGGACCTGGGGAGTCAGACAAAACTGGGTTTGAGTTCTGTGACTGTGGAGGCTCTAGGAAACTTTCCTTTTACTTCATATTCAGAGCTGCCTAGCATAGACGTTTTTCATTTATGTTATCACTGAGTCCTCAAAATCTTACTGAGGATTAGGTATTGGGCTATAGTTTCTTTTTAACTTTTAAATGTTTCAGCTTCTTAGAAAAACTGAAAAGCATAAAAATACCAAAAATAGTCTAAAGATTAATAAAATGAGTACACATGTTTCTACCCGCCAGCTTTCAGAGGTAAAACATTATCAGTCCTGTTTAAGCCTTCTGTGTACCAGTTTTAGTTAGGAATTTAGGGCAAGTGACAAGAAAATGCCAGGAACAGTGGCATATGTTAAGAGTTTATTTTTCTCTCAGGTAATGGGACGTTTGGAGGTAGGGGTTCCTGGGACCTAGGCTTTCTTAGCTTTTTGCTCCTTCATCTTTAGCGTATGGCCCTTGTCTTCATGCTTACAAAATGGCTGCAGGAGCTGCAGCCATCATATCTGTATTCTGTGAAGGAGGAAAGGCCAGTAGCAAAAGCGCTTTTCAAGGAGGTCTATCCAATGACTTGTACGCTAGAGACCAGAATTGTACAGGAAAATGTAATGTATTTTCATCTTGTGCCTGGTTTGATCTTCTGATCATTGAAAACTTTCTCCATGTCAGCAATCAGGCTGTTTCACTTTTTTATCATGTGTGTGTTTACTGGGGTAGCACTCTTAATTTCCTTAAGCACACTCTGATAGTGTTGCTAGCAGAAAACACTTGCTGTCAACAAAAGGAAGGGTTATTAGATAGGAAGTTAGCAGCCTCTCCCTGAGAACATTCCTCTGCTTCCCTCCAGAGGTAAGTGTTGTCCTTAACTAAGAGTTTTGGGTTTTTTATTGTATCTCTTTATATTTTTATTATAGGCATATCTTATTTTATTGGGCTTCTCTCGATTGTAGTTTACATATACTATGTTTTTTATGTACTGAAGGTTTGTGGCAACCATGCATCCAGGATCAATTTTTCTTTTTTTTTTTTTCTTTTTTGAGACAGAGTCTTGCTCTGTCACCCAGGCTGGAGTGCAGTGGCATGATCTTAGCTCACTGCAACCTCCATCTCTCAAGTTCAAGGGATTCTCCTGCCTCAGCCTCCCGAGTAGCTGGTCCAGGCATGAGCCACGATGCCTGGCTAATTTTTGTATTTTTGGTAGAGACAGGATTTCACCATGTTGATCAGGCTGGTCTTGAACTCCTGACCTCAAGTGATCCACCCGCCTCAGCCTCCCAAAGTGCTGGGATTATAGGCGTGAGCCACCACGCCCAGCCTCTGTTAGCGTCATTTTTTCAACAGCATGTTCTTACATTTTGGTAATTCTTGGAATATTTTGAATTTTTCCCTTTTTATTATATCTGTTATGGTGATCTGTGATCAGTGATCTTTGATGGTGTGATCATTCTGGGGCACCACAAACCATGTCCATTAAAGGCAGCAAATTTAATTGATAAATGTATGTGTTCTGACTTCCCCACTCACTGGCCAATTCCCTGTCTCTCTCCCTTTTTTTGGGCTTCCGTATTCCTTGAATCACACTAATAATGAAATTAGGCCACTCAATAACCCTACACTGGCTTCTAAGTGTTAAGTTAAAGGAAGAGTCATACATCCTTTGCTCTAAATAGAAAGCTAGAAATAATTAAGCTTAGTGAGAAAGGCATACCGAAAACCGAGAGAGGCTCAAAGCTAGGCTTCTTGTGCCGAACAGCCAAGTTGTGGTTGCAAAGAAAAAGTTCTTAAAGGAAATTAACAAGTGCTACTCCAGTAAACACACAAGTGATAAGAAAGTGAAACAGCCTTATTGCTGATGTGAAGAAAGTTTAAGTGGTCAGGAAGGGAGATCAAAGCCACAACATTCCCATCAGGTTCTTGAGGTTTAAGGAAAGAAGCAATCTCCACAACAGAAATGTGTAAAGTGAAGCAGCAGGTGCCCATGGAGAGGCTGCAGGAAGTTATCCAGAAGTTCTAGCTGAGAACACTGAAGAACACTAAACAGCACGTTTATGCCACCTAGGACTTTCATAGCTGGAGAGGAGAAGTCCATGCCTGGCTTCAAAGCTTCAATGGACAGGCTGACTCTCTTGTTAGGAGCTAATGCAGCTGGTGACTTTAAGTTGAAGCCAGTGCCCTTGTGCCATTCTGAAAGTCCGATGGCCCTTGACAGTGATTCCAGATCTACTCTGTCTGTGCTTTGTAAATAAAACAGCAAAGCCTGGCTGGCAGCACCTCTGTTTACAGCATGGTTTACTGAATATTTTAAGCTCACTGTTGAAACTTACTCCTCAGAAAGACTCTTCTGAAAATACTGCTGTTCATTGGTAACGTAGCTGGTCACCCAAGGTCTCTGATGGAGATGTACAAGGAGATAAATGTTTTTACATTTGCTAACATTCATCCATTCTACAGCCTATGGATCAAGGAGCTATTTCAACTTTCAAGTCTTATTATTTAAGAAATACATTTCATAAAGCTATACCTGCCATAGATAGTGATTCCTTGGGTGGATCTGGGCAAAGTAAACTGAAAACCTTCTGGGAAGGATTCACCATTCTAGATACCATTAAGAACATTTGGGATTCAGCCGGGCACTGTGGCTCACGCCTGTAATCCCAGCACTTTGGGAGCCTGAGGCAGGGGATCATTTGAGGTCAGGGTTTCAAGACTAGCCTGGCTATGACGGTGAAATCCCCCATCTCTACTAAAAATACGAAAATTAGCCAGGAATGGTGGCGGGTGCCTGTAGTCCTGGCTACTTGGGAGGTTGAGGCAGGAGAATCACTTGAACCTGGGAGGCAGAGGTTGCAGGAGCTGAGTCGGGACCACTGTACTCTAGCCTGGGTGCAGAGTGAGACTCTATCTCAAAAAAAAAAAAAAAAAAAAAAGAACATTTGTGATTCATGGGAGGAGGTAAAAATATTAACATTAACAGGAGTTTGGAAGAAGTTGATTCCTTTCTTCATGGATGACTTCAAGGGGTTCAAGACTTCAGTAGAAGACAGAACTGCGGATGTGGTAGAAATAGCAAGAGAACTGGAATTAAAAGTGGAGTGTGAAGATGTGACTGAATTGCTATCTCATGATCAAAACTTGAATAGATGAGGAGTTGCTTCTATGAATGAACAAAGAAAGTCGTTTCTGGAGATGGAGTCTACTCTTGGTGAAGGTGCTGTGAATATTGCTGAAATGACAACAGAGAATTTAGAATATTCCATAAATTCATTTGATAATGCCATGGCAGGGTTTGAGAAAATTCATTGCAATTTTGAAGGACATTCTGTAGGTGAAATGCTATCAAACAAAGCAGGTTCACATGCTACAGAGAAATCTCATAGAAGGAATTCAGTTGATAAGGACAACTTCATGATTGCCTTCTTTTAAGAAATTGCCGCATCCATCCCACCCCTTCAGCAGCTAGCGTCCTGGTCAGTCAGAGACCATAAATGTCAGGGCAGGAATCACTACCAGCAAAAAGATTATGATTCACTGAAGGCTCACATGATTGCTAGCATTTTTTAGCAAAAAAGTATTTTTAATTATGGTTTTTTTTTTTTTTTTTTTTTTTTAGACAAGAGTCTCTCTCTCCAGGCTGGAATGCAGTGGTGCAACATCAGCTCACTGCAACCTCCACCTCCCGGGTTCAAGCAATTCTCCTGCCTCAGCCTCCTGAGTAGCTAGGACTACAAGCACCCGCCACCACACCCGGCTAATTTTTTGTATTTTAGTAGAGACGGGGTTTCACCAAGTTGGCCAGGATGGTCTCGATGTCCTGACCTTGTGATTTGTTTTTAAGACATAATGTTATTGCATACTTAATAGACTACTGCGTAGTGTAAATATAACTTTTATATGCACTGGGAAACCAAAGAATTTGTGTGACTTGCTTTATTGAGATACTTACTTTATTGTCATGGTCTGGAACTGAACCTGCAATATCTCTGAGGTATGCTTTTAATATTTGTATGTATTCCTCAGGAATATATAAGCTTATTTCACATGTTTTTAAACTACATCAAATGGCATCATATCCCACATATTTTCTTTTACAGATTTATTTCCCTGTGTGCTAGAGAGGCTTCTGTATTCATATGGATCATTCATATGGATCATTCTAGTTCGTTTATTTTCATTGTTGTAGAGTATTGCAGTATATCTTTCTACTACAATTTAGTTAACCATTGTGCTGTCGTTGGGCATATAGATTGTTTTCAGCCTTTTGCTACTGTAAATTATGCCACTGTGACTGAGCTTTCTTCTCTGTTACTGTACCTATATGCAAGAGATTCTGGAATAATCACTTCAGCATTCCAGGGTATTGCTAGATTTTGTCTACGAAATGCTATGTTAATTTGTACACTTAGCAAAAATGTGTGCAAATGTCCACTGGACATTTCCTCACTGACACTTTCAGTTGTTGGACTTCTAATATATACATATTTTTGAGATGAAGTCTCACTCTGTTGCCCAGGCTAAAGTTCAGTGGAGTGATCTCAGCTCACTGCAACCTCTGCCTCCCGGTTCAAGTACTTCTCTGCCTCAGCCTCCTGAGTAGCTGGGATTACAGGCGCCCACCACCATGCCCAGCTAACTTTTGTATTTTTAGTAGAGACAGGGTTTTGCCATCTTGGTCAGGCTGGTCTTGAACTCCTGACTTGGTGATCTGCCCACCTCAGCCTCCCAAAGTGCTGGGATTACAGGCATGAGCCATCACGCCCACCCTGGACTTCTAATTTTGACCAGTCTCTTGGATGTGAAATGGGCACTGCGTGGTGTTCTTCTTTTAGTTTTATAGAGATATAATTGGCATACGTTGAAAAATGCACAAACAGTGAACAACTTTTAAACAGCTTTATTGGGGGATAATTACATATAAAGAACTGCACGTTTAAAGTGTGCAATTTAATAAGTGTTGACATGTATATACCTGTGAAACTATAGTCACAGTGAGTGCACACATCACATCCAAAGTTTCCTTGTTAGGCTGGGCATGGTGGCTCACGCCTATAATTCTAACACTATGGGAGGCCGAAGTGGGCAGATTTCCTGAGCCCAGGAGTTCGAGACCAGACAGGCAGCATGGGCCTGGAATTTTCATTGTGTGTAGGTTTTTTACACATTTAATTTATTTAATAGCTACCAGGCTATTCAGGTCATGTATTTTTTGTTGAGTGATTTTTCAGTATGATGTGCCTGTAGAGGGATTCTTTTTTTTTTTATATGGAATGTGATTATTGATTTTTTTTTTTGTTTTTTATTAGTCAGGGTCTGCCTCTTTCATCCAGGCTGGAGTGGAGTGGCGCAATCACAGCTCACCACAGCATCAACCTCTCATGCACAATCGATTCTCCCACCTCGGCCTCCTGAATAGCTGGGACTACAGATGCTAGCCACTGTGCCTGGCTAATTTTTGTATTTTTTAAAAGAGGTGGGGTTTTGCCATGTTGCCCAGGCTGGTCTGGTACTCCTGGGCTCAAGCAATCTGCCCACCTCAGTCTCCCAAAGTGCTGGGATTACAGGCGTGAGCCACCATGCCCGGCCTTATTGATATTTCTATTGGTAGAATTCAAACCTACCATGTTGCCATTTATTTCCCTTTCTTCTTCTTCTTTTCTTTTTTTTCTTTTTTGGGTGTAAAATCCGGAAAGCCTGCATTCTAAAAGAGCTGTAACGCTATTTCTCATTTTTATCTATGTTGTCTGTTACCCGTTTTCCTCTTTTCCTGACTTCTTTTGGATTATTTTTCCGGATCCCACTTGAGTTCTGCTTGGCCCATTAGCTATAACTCTTTGTTGTGGTATTTTCAAGGTTGCGTTAGGGTGCACAGTATATACATCTTTAACTTTTCACAGTCCACCTGCACGTGATATGACCCCACTTCACATATTATGTAAGACCCTTACAACAATAGCGTCTTCCGTTCCTCCTTTCCTGTCCTTCGTGCTATTGGTGTCGCATATTTTACTGCCACAAATAAATACTAAAAACCCTGCCATATGCTGTCATGATTTTTTTTCTTTTACGAATCCAATTTCCTTTCAAAGAAATTTAAATAGTAAGAAGAAAAGGATTCTGTGTTTGCCTACATAGTTGCCATTTCTGGTGGGCTTCGTGCCTTTGTCTGGATCCAGAGCTGCATCTGGTATTGGTTTCCTCCTGCTTCAGCCTTCCTCTAACCCTTCTTTATGTAGCCAGTGCCAGGCTGCTGCTGGTGGACTTTTGCAGAATGTCTGTGAAAGTTTTTATGTTACCTTTGTTTTCACTGGACATCAAATTTTTTATTTTTTTGAGACAGAGTCTTGCTCTGTCGCCCAGGCTGGAATACAGTGGTGCCATCTTGGCTCACTGTAACCTCTGCCTCCTGGGTTCAAGTGATTTCCCTGTCTCAGCCTCCCGAGTAGCTGGGACTACAGGCACATGCCACCATGCCTGGCTAATTTTTTTGTATTTTAGTAGACGTGGCTTTCACCATGTTGGCCAGGATGGTCTCGATCTTCTGACCTCATGATCTGCATACCTCAGTCTCCCAAAGTGCTGGGATTGCAGGCATGAGCTACCATACCCGACCTCATGCATGTGTCTTTATGGTAGAATGCTTTATATTCCTCTGAGTATGTACCCAGTGATGGGATTGCTGGGTCTTCTTTATGTTTCTTTCATAAAGGAATTTCATGAGGAAATTTTAGCCCGTATTTCTTCACATATTTGTTCTGTCCCAACTTCCGTTTGAGGGATTTCTGTTGCACACCTATTAACCTGCTTGGAGTTGTCCCACAGCTCACTGATACTCTGGGGGTGTTTGTTAACTGTTTTTGTCTCTTTTCCCTCTATGTTTCCTTTCCGACTGCCTTTAAGTTCACTGATCTTTCCTTTTGTAGTGTCTAATCTGCTGTTATTTTTTACTTTTTGTTTTTCATTTTTGAGACAAGGTCTGGCTCTGTTACCCAAGGCTTGGGTGCAGTGGTGCCATCTCAGTGCACTACAACCTTTACCTCCTGGGCTCAAGCCATCTGCCCACCTCAGCCTCCCAAGTAGCTGGAATTAAAGGCATCCACCATGCCCAGCTTATTTTTGTATTTTTTGTAGAGATGGGGTTTTGCCATGTTTCCCAGGCTGGTTTTGAACTCATAAGCTCAAGCGATCTACCAGCCTCGGCCTCCCAAAGTTCTGGGATTATAGGCGTGAACCACCATGCCTGGCTTCTACCCTTTGAACTCTTAATACCTTGATGCCTGCACTCCCGGTTCTATTTTCTCATCTCAGGGAGACAATCAGACCCTGCCTATGTTCCCTCTTTGTAGCATGGCCTGGAAATCCTGCAGCAGTCCGACGCCTGTAGGGTCCATCTCACTAATGTCCTGTCTCTTACAGGTCACTGACTACCATAGCCTGCTGGTCCATGTCTCGAGTACTGTGGTTTCATGTATCTTGTCTAGTTTTTTAATTGTTCCAGGCAGGAGGGTAAACCTAGTGTGTGTTCCTCCTCCTTGGCTAGAAGAAGAAATTAAGTCCTCACTGTGGTATTAATTTCCTTTTTATAATTCTTAGAGAAATGGAGCGTCTTTCTTTCTTTTTGGTTTTTGTTTGTTGTTTGAAACATGGTCTTGCTCTGTTGCCCAGGCTTGAATGCAAAGATGTGGGTATGTTCACTGCAACCTCAACCTCCCAGGCTCAAGTGATCCTCCCACCTCAGCCTCCCAAGTAGCTGAGACCACAGGTGTGAGCCTCCATGCCCAGTTAGTTTTTGTATTTTTTGTAGAGATGGGGTTTTGCCCATGTTGCCCAGGCTGCTCTGAAACTTCTGGGCCCAAGTGATCCGCCTGCCTTGGCCTCCCAAAGGATTATAGGCGTGAGCCACCGCCCTTGGCTGAGCACATGGATTTCCTTCTCTCTGCATTCTCTTTTCATCTCAGCCTGTTTGTTCCATTGAGATGACTTTTTCTTAGTACTTTATATATTTACAGATTAATCCCTTATCAGTTTATATCAGTTGCTGCTGTCTTTTCTTAGTTTTAATTGTCTTTTCATTTTAAAAATTACATTGTTTCAATGAACAGAATTTTTAAGTTTTCACATAGTCCATTTTGTCCCTTTTCTTTATGATCAGTACATTTTGGGGTCTTGTTTAAGAAATCATTCTTTATCCTGAACTCATAAAGATAGTCTGCAATAGGCCGGGCGCGGTGGCTCACACCTGTAATCCTAGCACTTTGGGAGGCCGAGGCGGGCGGATCATGAGGTCAGGAGTTCAAGACCAGCCTGGCCAACATAGTGAAACCCTGTCTCTACTAAAAATAAAAAATTGGCCGGGCATGGTGGTGTGTGCCTTTAGTTCCAGCTACTCGGGAGGCTGAGGCAGGAGAATCATTTGAACCTGGGAGGTAGAGGTTGCAGTGAGCCAAGATCATGCCACGGCACTCCAGCTTGGGCAACAGAGTGAAACTTTGTCTCAAAAAAAACAAAGAAAAAGAAAGAAAAGAAAAGAAAAAATAAAGATAGTCTACTACATTTTCTTCTAAGAGCTTATATGGGCTTTTATATTTAGGTCTTTAGTTTATTTGGGATTGGCTTTTATGTCATGAGGCTAAGGATCACAATTTTTTTTTTTCCACTTGGTTATGCCAGTGGCCCTAGTTCCATTTATTGAATAGTCTCTCTGTGCAGAAAAGACTTAACTAGCAGAGAAATCCTGAGACTTATCCTTCAAAAGGCCCATTCACAAGGCTGGCACTAGGCGTGCACCTGCGAACCTGGATTTGGGGATGGTTCCTACAATGTGGGTTATGCTGAACACCCATCTTTCCTCCTGGGAGTCTGGAATTTGGGTATATGTTGGGCAGAGACTGCCTAAGTGACCAGCTTCAACAGCAGCTGTGGGTGTTGGGTCATTCCTGAGCTTCTTCGAGAGGCAGAATGCCACACGTGTTGTCACAGCCTACTGCTGGAGGAGTTAGCACGTCCTGTGTCACCACACTGGGAGAGGAAACTGGTTCCTGGTTCTGTGTGTGTTCCTCCCACTCGTTCAGCCCCTTTGCTGATCTCATTTTGTGTCCTGTTGCTGAGATAAATCGCAGCCAGGAATATGACCATATGCGGAGTCCTGTGAGTCCTCTTAACGAATCGTGGAATCTGGGGGTGGTCTTTGGGATCCCCAACAGCTGTCATTTCCCCACTGATATTAAAATAACTGAGCAGCAGCTACAGGGCAGTGTTCCCAACTGTCCTTGAACATTCATTTCTTCATCTGAACATGCATCTACTACCCCTGATTTTTCAGTGCAGGGCGCATATCCTGTATCACCCAATAAATGATCACTGATAACCATAGGAAAGAAATAGTAAAAGTGCTGCGGTGGTTTGGAGGAGGGTGGCAAGCGATCAGCGGTCACTCTTTTCAGCACATCTATTTTACTTTTTTGCAATGAGGGAAATAAATTTTCCTGTCTCTGTTTAAGGTTGGCAATCATCATCTTTTTATCATCTTGGGACATTTGTAATTCCTTTAATATCTTTGGTTAGGAATTTTCTACCTTCCTTATCTTTTCTGATCATTTAAAATCCCAGGGTTATTTCACAGGCTCCTCATTCCTGCCTGTGTGTCACTGTGATTTCCAACATGCCAAGCTATGCAACCACTTGCTTTTACTTATAGAGCGTTTCTTTAGGGAATAGCTTATTATTGGTTATGTAATGACATGACAGTGTTTTAAAGACATGTCTGTGGTTATGTAAAATGCTGTTTCTCTGAGGATCATGATCATTTCCACGTATTTCTCTATTCATGTAATTATAAGAGTATATTTATTTTTGCAGTGTTTTATTTATTTTTAAATTTTTTTTTTTGAGGTGGATCCTCGCTCTGTCACCTAGACTGGAGTGCAGTGGTGTGATCTCAACTCACTACAACCTCCACCTCCCAGGTTCAAGTGATTCTCCTGCCTCAACCTCTGGAGTAGTTCAAATTACAGTTGTGTGCCATGGTACCCAGCTAATTTTTTGTATTTTCAGTAAAGACAGAGTTGTACCATGTTGGCCAGGCTGGTTTCAAACTCCTGACCTCAAGTGATCCACCTGCCTTGGCTTCCCAAAATGCTAGGATTATAGGTGTGAGCCACTGCGCCTGGCGAATTTTGCAGTGTTTTAGATACTGTTGTGTTTGAGAGGAGAGAGCCACACACATAGACGATGGTGATTAGTGTTATATACTAGAAAGTGCAAGGTGCAGCGCAGTTAACGGTGAGCCATCTCATAAAACCCTAACAGATGTCTCATTTGTCCATAAAGGGCCTTCTGTCCCATAGAAATTCACGTACCCAACCTGCTCTTCAACCATGAGTTTTCTCTGGTGGCTTGCATGAACAGATTAATAGTGTCCACCTAATTTCTTCCTCCGCTGAGGGAAAGCAAATAATCAGGCCCATTGCAAAAGCTGCTCTGAGTTGAGCTTCCTGCCTTAAATCACACCAACAGCGAATGGCGCCCCTTTATCACCACTAATGACTCTGACATCTCTCTCCACTCACATGTGAGTCTTCCCAGCTCTTCATAAACAAGTCTGTCTTGGTTCGTTTATTCTACCAAAAAAAAAAAAAAAAACAGCAGCCAGCGGAGGATTTATTTTTTTCTGCTGATTTTTAAAAGTCTGATATAAAACCATTCTGAGCGTCTGTGGTGCCATTTATGAGGCAGAACCATTCTTTCTGATGATTTACTGTTTCTGCTGTCCTGCCCACTATATTATGAGTACCGTCCTAGTTGGCCTGAAGTTATTATCATATTTTGTCCTAATTGGGCCCCATTATATTGCTACGCCAGGCAGTTTTCCTGGTTTAGAATCGGCAGCGTTATCTAGTGCAATGCTGGCTCCCTAGAGATGTGGATTAAATGACTTGCTGCGCATGTTAAATAGGGGTGGACTCCTACTCTCTTCTCTCGTGATGAGCCAGGAAGGCTGGTGGATCACTTAGGAGAGTGTTTGACTGCAGGTAACAAGCCACCCAGTATTGGGAGCTGAAAGCAGTCGGGGGCCACAGTGCAGCAGCCCAGCGGCACCCTCCCAGACCAGGGGCTGTCTAACCTCGTAACAGATTCTCACACTCTGTGCTCTCCTTTCCTGCCCCGGGGCCTTGAACCTGCTGTTCACTTTGTTGGGAATTCTCCCCTTCACCCCTGCTCCCCCAACATTCTCATCATCCACTCAGGGAAGCTGCCCTTGACCCTGCAACTGGCTGAAAACCCCTGCTATATAAAGGAGGATATATTTATATATATATACTGCTGATCCTAGGATCAGAGTAGGAAGACCCCTGCGTTTGAATTTCTCTACCAGGAGCACCCTGTCCAGCCTATAAAGGAGAGGGCCAAGCACTTCCTTCTTTGTAACACTAATAATACGTTCTAATTTTACATGTATCTGTAAGACCCTTCGATTGTCCTTGTCCTCAGTAGACGGTAAACTCCATGAGTGCAAGGACCAGACCTAATTACAGTCATGATTGATAGTTTCTAGCAATGCTTTTGGCTACAGGTTTTTAAAAAGTATCTCTTTTGGCCAGGCGCAGTGGCTTAAGCCTGTAATCCCAGCACTTTGGGAGGTCAAGGCGGGTGGATCACGAGGTGAAGAGATCGAGACCATCGTGGCTAACATGGTGAAACCCCGTCTCTGCTAAAAATACAAAAATTAGCTGGGCATGGTTGCGTGCGTCTGTAGTCCCAGCTACTCGGGAGGCTGAGGCAGGAGAATTGCTTGAATCCAGGAGGCGGAGGTTGCAGTGAGCCAAGATTGTGCGACTGCACTCTAGCCTGGTGCCTGGCAACAGAACAAGACTCTGTCTCAAAAAAAAAAAAAAAAGTATCTCTTTTTTTTTTTTTCTGAGGTGGAGTCTTGCTCTTTTGCCTAGGCTGGAGTGCAATGGTGTGATCTCGGCTCACTGCAACCTCTGCCTCCCAGGTTCAAGTGATTCTCCCACCTCAGCCTCCCACGTAGGTGGGACTACAGGTGCCTGCCATCATACCCGGCTAATTTTTGTATTTTTATAGAGATGAGGTTTCACCATGT
>CAUYLG010026479.1:0-108474 GCA_963573385.1 Cacajao melanocephalus | reverse complement strand
GGACTCATGCAGAGATAAATAAGAAAATTGCTAGCTGGGTGTGGTGGCTCATGCCTGTAACCCAGCACTTTGGGAAGCCAAGGCAGGTGGATCACTTGAGGTCAAGAGATCAAGACCAGCCTGGCTAACATGGCGAAAACCGGTCTCTACTAAAAATACAAAAATTAGCCAGGTATAGTATGCCAGCTACTTGGGAGGCTGAGGCAGGAGAATCACTTAAACCCGGGAGGCAGAGGTTGCAGTGAGCTGAGATCACACCACTGAACTCCAGCCTGGGCAACAGAGCAAGACTCTATCTTAAAAAAAAAAAATTGCTGATTAACAGCAAGGGCCATGATATTAGAGTGGCCTGGGACTGCACAATGGTGACTTTTCTCCTTTTCCTTCCTCCATAACAAACGACGAGTGATTGCCTGTGCCTTTGCTCATGTACCTTTCTTAGCCTGGATTCCTTTATCCCTTCCCCAGATACCAAACTCCCCCTGTCATCCTGCTCTTCCTCTCAGACCCCCTGTTCCAGTCACACTGGCCTCTTTGCCTCCTCTGGAGTGTATAGGCAGGCTCCTGCCTTGTGGCCCTTGGATTTGATATTCCATCCACCTGGAATGTTCCTCACTTCTGGCATGTCATTCTAGTCATCTTGTCTCCATGAGGCCTTTCTTGGCCATCCCATCTTAAATTTCATCTCTTTTCAGCATATTCTGTCCCTCTTTCCTGCTTTAGTTTTGTCCATAGCCTGTAACAGTGTATTTTGTTTCTTTTCTGCCTTTTCTTCATAAGTCCTACAAGATAGGGATTTTTGTTTTGTTTTGTTTTCTTTACTGCTGATCCCTCAACACTGAGAACTACGCCTGACACATAATAGTCAGGGAATATTTGTTAAATGAAGTGGATAAATCTGAGGCCTAGCTCAAATGCCTTCTCATTAATGTCTTCTCTGGTTTCCTACTTTACTCTTCCACAAGAGGGTTGATTTTGGAGAATTGAATAGAGGATAAATCACAGGGATTAACAGATTCATTCAGCAATTCATTACTGAGTATCCACTGGGTCCAGTACAGACTGTAGAATCATGCTCTCCTAAACAGAAAGTTTCTGTCGCCTGTTCTCCATTCTCGCTGCCACCTGGCTTGTTTAGGCTTTAGAACTTGAACTAACGTGACAGCCCTCTCAGTGATTGCTGCTTTCAGTATTTTCCAATATCTTTTTGATTCTGCCACCAAGATTTCATGTCTGGTCAATAAATATGACCTTGTCTCTCCACAGATTAAGACTTTGTTCGTTTCATCTCACCTGCAGTGTCAGTCACATAGCACATAAAATGCTGCCCATGTAGCCAAATTAGTCTTTCCAGCCTCATTTCTCACTATTTTTTATTCACATTCAATGACCTTCTTTTGGCCAATGTCCCATTTTCTCTCATACTACCAAGCTTTGGACCATGCTGTTTCTTCTCATTAGAATCCCTTTTCCCTCTTTCATTCAGCAAACTTGCTCCTCCTTCTTCAAGAGTAGACTAAAGTGACACCAATACTTTGAAACCTGCCCTGACCACCCCATTAGCAAAAAAACTCCCTTTGTGTTCTCAGAGTTTTCCTATACCACCACGTCCACCTTCCTACAGCCTTTTTTCTTATCATTTATTCCTCTGTACTAAAAATGTTAATATGTTTCTCCATTAGGCTGTTCCTTGGGGACAGGGACTGTGTGTTGTTTATTTGTTTATCCCAGCACCGTGATCTTCATGATGCAGCGAAGCAAACATAATGTCCTCCTGTTTTATGCATATGAGACCTAATACGTCTCACATTTCTGGCAAGAGTTGCAGACCTGTAAATCACTTGTTATTTATCCTCTGTTTGCTAGGTCAACATCAGAGTAGACATCTGACTTTCAAAAGTCACTGTTGTATCCTGATATCCACTCTGTAGTGATAAGCCCATGTAGTCCTTCCTCCCACAAACATTTATGTGTCAGTCAGGCACTGTGCTGAGCCCTAGGAGTACAGACCTGCCCATTGTCTCTTTGAAATGTGCCTTCCATGTGATGATATAACAGAAAGGATTCTGGAATGGGAATCGTAAGACTGGGTTCTTGCCCTCACTGAATCATTAATTTGCTTTGTGACTTTGAGCAAACCCATTTCCCTTATCCTCAACTCTAAAATGCGACAGACATACAAAATCATCCTTAAGATTCTCTTGAGCTTCTATCTTCCAGAAATAAGGAACCAAGGGCAGTATATGCCACTCACTGTGAGTCAGCTATAACTGGCCACAACTTTATGAAAATCATATAGATGCTTCTTTAGTATCCACATTGGCTTTCCTCCTACCTTAACTGTGTTCTCAGAGTGTCTGTCCCTTTTATGCCTTGGAAGCTCTTTCTTAAGGAAGGAACTGAGTGGTTCCCTCATGCAAAGCTTTATGCAGAGGATTCACAAACAGCTCCAAATTAGGAGCCTTGCCTTCAGCAAAGCTTAATTCTGAAGCAGCTTTGAAATGGTCTGTGGTCACCACTGTAGACCTGGTTCTGAAAATAAAAGAACTTCTTGGATACTTTTGTTAGGAAAAGCTCTGGGGAACCTTCCGTTAAGATCGGCTTAATACTCTTAAGATTTGTACACTTCCATTAGACAAAACAGGTATTTCTAGCCCTGTTTTACAAATGAGACAAATGAGGAACAGAGAGGTAACATGATTTGAAGTAGCATAAGTTATACTCAGTAAAAAACAAAATCAGCTTCAATATTATCAACTTTTAGAGGCATTCTTTAGCCCATCCAGGCAAAGTTCAAGGCCTCTCTGTGTTCCCACATGCTTTTAGCATACTCTTTATCTTATTGTGTTGTAATTATCTATGTCTGTCTCCCACAGATTAGAATCAAATCCAACTCATCTTGTACATGTGTGACACAGAGGAGGTGTCAGCTAATGTTAGCTTAAAACAACTGCCTTTTCTGGAAGAAAAGGCAAAATTTTTATTAACATAAAAAACTGGGCATTGCTTAAGGGGAAAGTTTCCATCTATTCACTTCAGGCCAAAGAGAGAGCGCTTCCCTTAACCAGATGGAGATAATTAGAACTAATGGAAAAAATCTAAAGTAGAAGTCAGGAAACCCTGGTTCTTCTAAATGCTAGTTAACCAGGTATGTGATGAGCAAGCCACTTCTTGCTTTATTTTTATAATAGGGATAGAGATGCCTATCTTATGTGATTTTTCAGAGATGTTATCAGCACAAGTGTGTAAGAAAACAGTTTGCAAGCTCTAATGCATTATCTAAATATGAGAAGTTATTTTTTAATCATTCAGAAACAATTACACCTTTATTGATGCATCAAATTCTTAAGTGGCATAACTGGTTCACCTCAAGTCTTCTTAACTGCTCTCAGTATGTGTCCCAACACTGTGGGGGTATAGCAGCCTTCTTCTGGGCTGCTTCCAAAAGTATTTCAGAACTTGACCTTTTTCAGAATGTAAACAGGCCCAGATGAATTTCCACCTACAAGAAGAGAGCCAGAGAAACCTGATAGACTTGCTCTCCCAAGCTGCTTTTTCACCCACCTGTTTGGCTAAAAGGAATGTGTCTGTTCAAGACTAAATAAGGAACTATCTTCTTCCAAAGTCAAAATAGTTTTGTTTCAAGGTCTTTAGCAAATAGTAGCTTTAAAAATAAACTGGAGGATGGCCGGGTGCAGTGGCTCATGCCTGTAATCCCAGCACTTTGGGAGGCCGAGGCAGGCAGATCACTTGAAGTCAGGAGTTTGAGAACAGCCTGGCCAACGTGGTGAAACCCTGTCTCTACTAAAAAATACAAAAATTAGCTAGGCCTGGTGGTGCAAGCCTGTAATCTACTCAGGAGGCTGAGGCAGGAGAATCACTTGAACCCAGGAGGTGGAGGTTGCAGTGAGCCAAGATTGTGCCACTGTACTCCAGCCTGGGCAACAGAGTGAGTGAGACTCTGTCTCAATAAATAAATAAACCAAAGGGACAGGTGGTAGTGCCATGAGAGAGAGAGAGAGATGTGAGCAAGATTTACATATATCTAGAATTAGAATTTTACTGTGGAAAATGGTTTGAGAGCACTTATTTCTGATGAGAAAATTGAGGCCCAGGGAGCCAGAATGAAGTGGTGTATCCAATATGTCACAGTAGAGCAGTGGCAGACTACCTTGGAACCGAGGTGTCCTGCCTCTAGGAACAGTGATTGGTCCTCTCTGCTGATCTTTCTCAGAGCTTTCTTGAGAAGCTGTTGCTATCCTCTGCGGGTATGTACTGCAAGCAGACAAGGCAACTTCTCTCTCTAACCCTGGGCAACTATCTGTAGACAAAGTGCAGTAGGGAGTCAGCAAACCTTTAATATGGGCCTTGGGGTTACTCTGTGCATTCAAAGAGCTCTCAGTCTGGTGAGGGAAACACAGCTTGTTATAGAACACAGAACTGCTGTGATAGAAGCAGGTTATCGCTTCCTAGTTGTGAGGATTTATGACATTTTATTGGAAGAAATCAGTTGAAGCTTAAGATGAAAAAAGGAAAATGGGAGAAATAATGAGAGATGAAAGCTATATCAGGCAGAGAAAACAGAATCCACTCCAGCCATTTTAAGCAGAAATCTAAGACTCGGAAGCTCTCGTCATCACCATTGCCACTGCCACAGGGCCTCTCTGCACGCAGGGACCAAATGCTGATCAAAAAACACAATGTCTCTACAATATCAACCTTGTTATTAGCAAAAGCAGAAGGAAAAAGAAGATGTCCTCTGCCTCCCCGCCTGCCTTCCAGATCTTTTGTGAGAGCATCTGATTGGTAGAGGCCAATTTGCATCCATACCCTGGCTGCAAAGGAGTCTGAGAAATGCAGCTTTTAACCCTTCCAATCAGTACAATAAAGGAATACAATGCAATAAAAGTAGGTGGGGGTGGATGCTTAGCAAGTCAACCCGCATAGTGTTAATTTCACTAAAATAAAACTTTTAAGACGATAGCTCACTAGGTGCTACTGATATTTTATACATTTACATTAGTAATATGAATACTATTTTATTGATTTCCATTAACTGATTTTTTGCCTACTACCATTAAATTAGAATTATCTTTCCCTGTTGTTTCAAAAATATGCTTGTAACTCCTACTGTTTCACTTGAGTAGCCTTAAATATATATATATGTATATATATATATATATATATTTTAATATGCTTTTAAACTGGTTTGGCCATGTTGTAGCCAGTGGTTGGTTGTTTTGTTTTGTTTTGTTTTGTTTTGTTTTGTTTTGTTCCTCATATAGTTCTTCTGTGTATCTTTAATGCTTTCCTGGTTCTAAGGCTCCTCTGCCTCTTGGTTCAGCTTTTTTCCAGGTCCTGCTTTGTTGGCAACTTGCACATGCCTCGGCTGTCTCCTGCTTTGTGGATGCCACTAGATGTTACTTCCAAGGCTAGCATTTCTCTTCAATTCTCCTTCCCAAGCCTTCTCACAAAGTCTCCATTCTCTTTTCTCTTCCCATCACCTAGTTCTTTCTTTATTAATTATCCCCAGTAAAAATGACTAAAAAAGTAATGTCATCTGGTCTGGTTTTGGGCCCTGGGTGCTAGAAGTGTCAAGATTAAATAAGAGCATTTCAATTTTTTAACCAAGATTTGGGAACAGAAATGCTTTTTTTCATTTATACATTTCAGATCTAAATATGGCTGTATTATGGAATATAATCTAAAACCTTCATGAGTTTCTAAAATGAAAGACAGGGCTGCTAGTAGATGTTATGCTTATTGTAATTGTTTCAAGGCAACAGGAACTCCTACACTGCAGAGTTTAAGCTGTAGCTACTTTTCTTTCCCTAGAAGAAATTTTAAATTGGAAGCTCTAACTGGGGGTATAAAGTTCAATGATTCTATCTAGAGATGCTTCTCAGAGTAGATGGTGCTAGAAGCTATCTTTTGTGTTTTTTTTGTTTGTTTTTTGTTTTTTTGAGACGGAGTCACTTTGTTGCCCAGGCTGGAGTGCAGTGGTGTGATCTCGGCTCACTGCAACCTCCACCTCTCAATTTTAAGCCGTTCCCTGCCTCAGCCTCCCGAGTAGCTGGGATTACATGTGCCCACCACTACGCCCAGCTAATTTTTGTATTTTTAGTAGAGATGGAGTTTCAGCATCTTGGCCAGGCTGGTCTTTACTCCTGACCTCGTGATCCACCCGCCTTGGCCTCCCAAAGTGCTGGGTTTATAGGTGTAAGCCACCGTGCCCAGCCTAGAACTTATCTTTTTTTTTTTTTTTTTTTTTGAGACAGAATCTTGTATTGTCACCCAGGTTATAGTGCAGTGGTGCGAGCTCAACTCAGTGCAGTCTCCGCCTCCTGCTAGAATCTATCTTTTAAAGACTACTTGTTAAATGTTAAACTGCTTGTGGAGAGGAATAAAATCAGCAGTTCCTGAGTGTGAATTTGCTTATCAGAATGCTTTCTGTCCAGAGGGACAGACTGAGGCCCCTGGAGGAGTACTTACTGAAAGGAACAGTGAGATAGAGAAAAGGGTGGAGCCTCAAAGATGAACTTCAGCTGTGAGGAGAAGTGGGAGTATGGATTTGGAGAATTCTTGAACTAGACAGAAAGAAGACAAACCAGTTCGAATACATATTCAGAATCTGTTCCCTGGGGCACGTCAATTATGTTTAGGACATACTTCTATTCTGTTCTTTTCTGCTCTGCTCATCTCTTTTCCTTCATCTGTAATCCTGACATTCATAGCATTTTAGAGCTCAAAGTGATCTCATGAAATATACAGTGTATATTTTGTAAAGTCTCTATTGTTCAGTGCGATCCAAAAGAACTTTCTACTCTGATGAAAATGTTCTATGAGTTCAATGTCCAGTATGATAGCCACTAGCCCCATGTGGATATAGAGCACTTGAAAAATGGCTAGTGCAACAAAGGAAGTAAATTTTTTATCTTTAGTTTTAATTAATTTAAAGCTGAATAGCCACATGTGGCTAGTGGGTTATTTTCTTGGACAGCTCAGTTAGACTATCTAGTATCATCAGCCATCGTCATTTTACACTATGTTAAGACAGAATAACTTGACCAAGTCTCCCACATTGGAAACCTGATCTTGTAAAAATTAAAATTAGGTATTCTCACCAGCACCCAGTATTTTACATTTGTTAACTCCATAGTAGAGGAAATATAGGAGACAGTTTAGAGCATGGACTCTGGAGCCAGAATGCTTGAATTGAACTCTCAGTTCTACCATTTAATAAATATGTGACCAACTAATTTAATTTCTCAGTACCCTAATTTTTAGAAATCTATATCATAGAAATAATAATGATAGAAATGATAGATAGGATAGAAATAATGACAAATAATGATAGAAATCTATGTGATAGAAATAATCTATATGATAGAAACAGCTATCTTTTAGGGTTGTAGGATTTTAAGGATTAAATGAGTTAACATATATAAGGTATATAGAACAGTGCCTGGCACATGGTAAGTGATATGTAAGTGTTACTTACTCTTAGTATTTATCTTATTCCTTACAACGTCTTTGGAAGTGTAAGTATACTATGCCCCATTTTACAGTTGAAGAAGCTGTGATCTAGATACTTCTTGCCCAAAGTCACATAGCATCTATATGGCAGAGCTGATGTTTGGACATCTGACTCTTAGGTTCAGGACTCCCTGTAGTTCTATCCTATCTTTTGCCTCTCAACACAGTATTTTCCATTATCCCACAAAGTACAGGACATGAGAGAAATCACTTCTTGTTGGGGAATATTTATGAACTGAGCCTTAAAAAGACAGGGTAGTAGCAGAAAGGTCACTGAAATTACATCGATTGATTCATTGATTGACTGACATGGTCTCACTCTATCCCTCAGGCTGGAGTGCAGTAGTGCAATCTCAGCTTACTGTATAGCCTCTGCCTCCCAGACTCAAGAGATCCTCCCAACTCCTGAGTAGCTGGGACTACAGGCATGTGCCACCATACTTGGCTAATTTTTTATTTTTATAGACATGGGATCTCACTATATTGCCCAGGCTGGTCTTAAATTCCTGTGCTCAAGCTGTCCTTCTACCTTGGCCTCCCAACATGCTGGGATTATAGGCTTGAGCCACCACACTCAGCCTGAAAACATTTCAGAGACAGGGGATAGCTTGAGCAAAGACCCCATAGGTAGTAGAGGGCCAGGAATAGTCCTGCTTGCGCCTGAATAATCTGAGGCTTCTCTGGTACCCTAAAGTACAGTCACCCCACTATATTCTATTTCAGGGAGCCCCTTGACAGAGCGGAAAGTATCGATACCCAGTTGTTGCGTATCCTTTGCAACAGCCGATGAGTCATCTCCTGTATACACCCAAGTGGTTGAAAACACAGATTCCCCCATCTGGAATTTTCAACAGCAGTCAAGGTTTGTATTATCTGTTGTTCGTCAGCCTTCCAGAATCTGTTTTTTGTTCAAAGACACAAAGTCAGAGCAAGGAATATAACCAACACAATTTTTGAGCTGACCTGGAAAATGCTTTTCTTATCCAATTAATTATTTAATCATAGTGTTTATGAATTCACAGCAAGCAGTGGTTTAAAGGTTTTGTTTTAGCATTTTTAACACTTCTCGGCATGCTCAAAAATTATTCAGTGAGAGGACCTCTCTGTTTTAGGCACTTGGAATTCAAGATGATTCAGATACTCCATGCAATTGAGGAGTTCATGGTCTTAACCTGGGAAGAATATCAATAACAAATTACCATCAAGCCAGGTGTGGTGACACATGCCTGTAATCCCAGCTACTGGGGCAGGGGAGGGGTGGCGTTGTACAGTTGTGGAGCTGAGGTGCGAGGATCACTTGAGTCCAGGAGTTCGAGACCAGCCTGGGCAATATAGCAAGACCCTGTCTCAAAAATTACAATAAAGAGAAATAAGAAGGGGATGCTGGTAGAGCTCAGGAAAAAAGATTATTTAGGCCAACTTAGAAGTTCAGGGAAGGCTTCATAAATAAGACACCTCAGCTAAATATTGAAGCATGTATATAAGTTATCCAGGTGAATAAGGGGCTGGCATGGGAAGCCAAGAATTAAACTTTATAAGTTTATTATATGATTGATTGGTTGACATTAAACTTACAAAGTTTAATTCTTGGCACCAACACTAGCCATACCCATGGTGTCTGGTCTTCTGTTTTCTCACAGTGTTTGTGTACTTGAGTCTCAGCAGTTGGTCACATGTTCACCGTTTTGTAATTTGAGAGGCTGGCCTGAGTTAGGAGCTAGAACTGCAGTGAAAACTCAGTACTATGTATGGTGACTTACTGGAAATTATAGAAATTCTGGCCATAGTGACCAGAGTACTTTATATAAATTATCAAATTGTCCCCAAAGGCAGGAAAACAGAGGACTGAGCTTCTAAGTGGAGGTGATGTGTTCGTTCACAACCTAAAAACCTAACGTAATTACAAAACTTCATGAATTTGATGAAGGGACATTAGCAATCTCCTGATTTCATCTCTTCACTTTACAGTTGAGGAGACTGTGGCCCAGCGAGGCTACAGTCTGTTGGTAACAGAGGCAGGATTGGAAGAAAAATGAATAATGGCACTGTTTATAATTTCTTTGTCACAAAATAGTTTCCTTTGATCTTCATAGCAACTTGCAGGTAGATGGTATTATCCCATTTAACAGGTAAGAGAATCAGGCCTGGAAGAAGCTAAGTGCGTGGCCAGAGTCACTCAGGTGATAATAGTAGAGCTAGAATTCAAAGGTGAGTCTTTTGACTCCCAGCTGGAATTAGAATCTCTGACCAGTATTTGTTTCACTTTACACCATGCCTCTCATTGGTCTTGAAGTAGGCTCTCTTCACTTCCCAAGTGGTGTTTGGGGAGTGAAATCAAGCCTCTTGGTTTTCCCTGGATCTCCATCTTGCTTACTACCTGTAGCACTGGCACCTGGTTTGAAACTTACCAAAGCTTTGTCATTTAAAACTGTCATTTACATCATATATAAATGTATTGGAGGTGCTCACTGGATTCTACTTCAGCTTCTTTATCTGGTATGAAAATTAGGCATTTTCTTATTTTGTTGCCTTGCCTCTGCATGGTGTAGCATTGAAGTCAGGCAAGCCGGGGTTCAAATCCCATCCCTACTACTGACTGACTCTTATGGGACCTCAAGCAAACCATTTTACCTCTCTGAGCCCAACCTTATCTGTTAAGAAATGCTGAGTGTATAATTGCTGAGAAATACTGAGTGTATGATAGAATATATTGTTTGCTAAGAAGAACGATGGCAAGGAAAACCTGGCTACCCCCACCCCCCAAGGGAAAACTATTTGGGGCATTCTAAAGTAGCAAAACAGTATATGTATCTAATACACCAGTTAAAACAATTCCTTCAGCACGGGTATGTGACCCTGCCCCCGTGGCTCCCTCGTGGAGAATACTTTCTGGTTTGTCCTTGATCAGTGGTAAGCAGGCACCAGCTGCTTACCTAGTTTATCTTGTTTCTATGAGAAAACACAGAACAGCTGTTTGTTAATAATAATCACATGTTCAGAGAGCGTAACTACGTGGGTCAGCGTCTGCTCGAGGCCCTCAGCCCAGAATGCTGTCAGCCTCTGAGGCTCTCAGCTCAGAAGTCTGTTGGCCCCTGGATAGTCTCACTTTGCTGTTCTATCTGGGTGTCCGCTTCTTAATGCGTTCAGCGCTGCCTGGGTTGGAGTCTCTACGGCCGAGCTGGTCTCAGTACTTATAATCTGTAAAATAAGGATATTCATGTCCATGTTATAGGCTTTTGTGCAGATTAAATATATATGAAACACTTGGTACCATGCCTGGCCCGAGTTAGGCACTCAGTAAATGTTCTTTTTCTCCTCCTCTTCCCTTCTCACCATTCTCTCATTCTAAGGCCTGAGAAGAATCCTTACCCATTCCAATGAAACTCTTAAATGCATGTTGAGGAACTTCTTTTCCATACTTCCTCCTCTGTCTTAGGGAAACTTTGGGAGTGATGGGAAGGAAACATTGTATCAGCGGAGCCTGTTTTCAAGTCTTGGCAAGTTAACCTCTCTCAGCTTCAGTCCCCTCATTTTAACTGTGAGGATAAAAATACATCCTAGAAGATGGCTAAGAACATGAAATAGTGTTGGGAAAGTGCTTTGCAAATTACAAGATATTCTTCACACCTGAAGTTCCTATACACTTAGTTTACAGTGGTTGTTTCTCTTAATAGGCTATCAAAAGAGCTGCTTCTGGACCCACAACAAACCCTGGTCTTCAAAGTTTGGCATAAAGGAGGTATGAACTCTGTTACAAGAATATCTGCTTGCTTGTAAAAATAAGTTCACATGCTGTTGACAATTTACCAATCTTTTTTTTTTTTTTTTTTTTTTTTACCAAGTGAAGCATTCCTGATGGTGCTGGGAATGCAGATATGTGGTAGAGGGTAGTCTCGCAGAAGGTCACATTATTCTGTTAAAATTTTTTTGTTTGAAACAGTATCTCACTCTGTCACCTAGGCTGGAGTGCAGTGGCATGATCACCTCAGCCTCCAAGTATCAGGGACCACAAGCATGCACCACTATGCCTAGCTAATTATTTTTTTGTACAGACAAGGTCTCACTGTTGCCAGGCTGATCTCTAACTCCTGGGCTCAAGCGATCTTCCAGCCTTGGTCTCCCAAAGGGTCGAGACTACAGGCATAAGCCACTACATCTGGCCTATTCTCTGCAGAATTCAAGTACT
Source organism: Cacajao melanocephalus (assembly GCA_963573385.1). NCBI lineage: Eukaryota > Metazoa > Chordata > Mammalia > Primates > Pitheciidae > Cacajao > Cacajao melanocephalus. The sequence continues at coordinate 96,752 of CAUYLG010026479.1, read as the reverse complement.
TAAAAGTTATATAGTTTTGTTTGACTGCCTGCTTAGTGCAGAAATCCAAGTACATTTGAGTCTTTCCAGTTGTATCTGTCAACCATCATAATGTACAGCCTGCCACATACAAGTGGTTTCTCCCCACTTTTGTATGATGATGACAAGCCTTCTGTTGACTCTGACTTGTTAACCAAAACCCTTGCATTTTCAGGTAGTACACAAGACAAGAGACTAACCACATAATTTTTCTTATTTTAAGAAGCTTCCCAAGAAGGATGTGCTGATATTGTGGTCTTTGAACCCAGTTTTATTAAGAGGCATAACACAGCAACATTAAGAGCCTTGACTCTGAAGCCAGATTCTTTGAATTCAAATGCCAATTCTGCCCCTTACTGTAGCAGTGTGACCCTGGGTAAATGACTTGACTTCTCTGTGCCTGTTTCCATATCTATAAAATTGAGGATAATAATAGTACCTACTTCATGGGGTTTTTGCAGAATTAAGTAAGGGCCTGACACTTAGTAAACACCATATCAGTTTTTGTCATTTTTATTAGTGAGCAGTAATATGCTAATAACTTTACATACATCTCTAATCCTTGATGGTAAAAATAGTCTAATTTTATAGCTGTAAAAGCTGAAGCCCAGGGAAGTTAGTGGCTTGACTAAGGTCATATAGCTATTAATTGGTGGAGCCAGTATTTGAACCCAGTTCTTACTAGCCGTACCGCCTTCACTGTTTGTACTTCACCATGCTTGTAAGATTGGAAAACTTGGAAAATTTAGGTGGTAGGGGCGTCTAACCATCTCCCAGCTTAGAAAATTTTATCTCACTAGATCTCTCCTCTAAGTCTAGCTCCTTTAAGATTCCAGCTAGGCCCTGATTTCCAAATCTTCATTTGTTTTGAGTCACCTACACAGCCTACAGAGTCAGTTTTTTGTTTGCCAGTGGTGACTTTTAGCCCTAACTTCAAACCCTAATAAAGACTTGAGAGAAATCAGAATATAAAAGGAATTGATTGACCTTTCTCTCCACCAGTGCTCCTGTTGGTGAGTGCTGCTCTGAATCCCTTGTTTTGATGCTTAGTTCTGTGTTGCTGCTTTGGATTCACTTAGTTCCTCCAAATGCAGCAAGAGCTTATCATAACTCACTTTTCTCTGAATCAACACAAGGAATTCCTGCTGTATTTAGCTGGGCTCCACACTCCTTTCTAGGCTTTTTCTCTCTCCTCTCTAAAGTACCACACTGATTCTCAAGCAGCACTTACTAAAATAAGTTCACAATTCAGCACTTACTTTAGCAGGAAAAAGAGAATAAACTTTGGTCTGCTGCAGACCTGGGTTTAAATCTTGGCTATGCTGTTTACTGTAATAACTGTGTGGCCTGAAATAAATCACTTCACCTCTTTCCTGTTATCTTTCTTATTTGTAAAATTAGGATAATAGTACTGGCCTTGCAGGATTTGTGAGGATTGGAGATAATATATGTAAAGTACTTGGCACATAATTGTTGCTTAATAAATGAAGCTATTTTTATTATTATGTCTACTATGTGTCAGGTATGATGCTAGGACTATTGGGATATAGAGAATAAAATACATTCCTTACCTTCCAGGACTCCTAGAGGGTCTTAGTAAGATCTGGTCATAAATGAAAGTGAGGAAAATGTCTAGACCACGCTGACCACTACTCAGTGTATATAAATGTCTCTCTTCCCTTACCCATTTATGCCTAGTGTTCCATTATTGGAATGCTAAGCTTGTGGAAGATTTTTATTTCCTACTGCTCAAGGTCATTGCCAAGGTCTGACTTTTTACAGAATTTTGCAAACTCTAGTATAAATGGATTAATTCTATCCTTATCACACAAACTCAACAAATCTATTATAGAAAGTACTCAAATCCAGCCAAGCTGCGTTCAGCAGATATTTGAGTTTCTATTCTCTGTCAGGCACCATACTAAGTACTAGGGATACAAAAGTAAAATAAAACAGGCATGGTCCCTCTCCTCACAGAGCTTATAGTCAGTATGGAACATTAAAAGTACAGTGTACTATGATTAGGCAAATACATGGTACTCTGATAGGGGACATCCAACCCAGACTTAGGATGTCAGAAGAGGCTTCCTGGAGCACACCTGAGCTAAGAAATGAAGGGGTAGGACTTACTGTAGTCAGAAGGGAAAACAAATACAAAGCCTCAAGTCAAGAAAGAGTTGAGGGAAGTTCTTGATGACTAGAACATAAACTGCAAAGGGAGAATAGTGGGTTGTCCTGCTAAATGTGATGTTAAATTTAACTCTTCCAAGCCATTCCTTTTCTCCATGATCTGCTTAGCCAAAGCACTCCTCAGATTGAAATATCCTAGCTTGGCTGTGATGAATACATTTTAAACAATCCTGCCAACTCCATTTTGCCCACCCTGAGCTATAAAGGGCATTCTGTTCTGAGAGCTTGTGGTCTGAGACACCTGGCATCTTTGTAACCAATTTTCTGAGAAACAGGGCCCACTGGCCTATACATCCTGTACTTGCAACCGTGCAACTGCTTACCCCACATCCTGAGTAAAAAACAACTTTAAGCAGAACTTTTTCGTTAAGCACCCCCCTTCCCTTAACTTGCTCCTTCTGCTTCTGTAATAATCTGCTTACCGTCCCCTGATGCAAAACTGGTATAAAAATATTGACCACCCTTTGTTCTGGGCCGAGAGGTTTGAGCTCCAGCTGACTCTCGGACACCAGCATTAAAAGTGGACTCTCAACAAACTCAGAGCGTGGTGCTTCTGTTTAAATTCGCTCGGGTATAACAAAGTATGTTTAGGATGTATTACTTTCATTTTGGCAGAACCCTCCTTCATATGTCACCCCAGTGGGTAAGAATTACTTGACCCCCACTCTGGGGAATACAGCTTCAAGTGTTTGTAGAATCAAAGACTTTCCAAGTTGAAAAGGATCTTTTTTTTTCTTTTTTGATACAGGACTTCACTTTGTTTCCCAGGCTGCAGTACAGTAGTGGGATTATGGCTCACTGCAGCCGTGAACTCCTGGGCTCAAGCAGCCCTCCCACCTCAGCCTCCCAAGTAGCTGGGACTGCAAGCATGGACCACCACAGCCCACAATTTTTTAATTTTTTTAGAGATAGGGTCATGCCATGTTGCCCAGACTGGTCTCAAACCTGTGACCTTATTAAGCAGTCCTTCCTCCTTGACCTCCTAAAGTGCTGGGATTACAGGCATAAGCCACCATGCTCAACCAAAGGGGATCTTAAATCTGGTTCAATACTTCTCATTATATGTGTGTGACTGAGACTCAGGGAGTTAGAGGAATGTGTTTTCCAGTCAAAGCCATACCTAGATTTACTATTCTGGCACACTGCTCCTTTGTCCTACCCTAGGTTGGCCAGCTCATTTGTGTTTTCAGTGGATATTTACCAAGTTTTTCATGTGGGAAGATGTTATGCCAGGTATGGAGAGTGTAGAGAACATAGTTTAATACCTTTTCTCATCTTTTAGCTGAATTCCATTCTAAAGGACAACAAGCTGTCCAAACAAATGTTATGCAGTATGTGATGAATTTAGTGTCACCACGAGTGTGCCCAAGGAACTGTGGGAACTTCACAGTTACTCTTCTGGAAAATTTTCATTCCTTGATTCATTTAGCAGTGTATAAACCTGTAGTCATATCAATATTTGGTAGATCCAGCCTTTGATTTCACTATACAGAATGGAGCCTATATAAAATAGAAATTCATGGAGTGAAGAGGCCTGTCTGTCCTCAGCTACTTTATATCAGAAACGAGGAATAAATAGTAAAGAGTATGAGAATGAAGGTCATTGCATGGTAGCTTGTCCAATAAAAAGGGAATCTTCTCAGTCATTAAGGGCACCCCCTTACCATGTAGAGAAGAGCCTGAGCCGAGGCTCATTTTGCACCCTAAACTGGTCTCCTGGGGTTTGTCTTTCCTTTTTAATTTGTGTCACTTTGTTCTTAATTAAATATAATACATATGTAGAAAATTTTGAAAATACAGAGAAGTACAAATAGGAAAATGCAAATCTCTCATAATTCTATAATTGCAAGACATATTGCCCTGAGAAAAATCACTGAGACGTGATAGCCTAGTAAAAATAAGTTCTTAAGTTTAGTAATGTTTTCTAATTGCTTATATCAAGAGGACCAGCTAGGCAGAGTAGCTCATATGTATAATCCCAACACTTTGGGAGGCTGATGCAGGAGGATCACTTGAGGCTGGGGGTTCAAGACCACTGGGCAACATAGTAAGACCCCATCTCAACAAAAAAAAAAACTAAATTAAAAATTAGCTGGGCATGGTGGTGTATGCCTGTAGTCCTAGCTACTTGGGAGGCTGAAGAGAGAGGATTGCTTGAGTTCAGGAGTTCATGGCTGCAGTGAACTATGATCATGCTACTTAACTGCAACCTGGACATCAGAGTGAGGCCTCATCTCTTAAAAAAAAAAAAAAAAAAAAAAAAAGAGAGAGAAAATGAAGTCGAGAGAGAGAGAGAGAAAAAATGAAGTGCAAACCTGCCAGCTTTTTCCCACCATACAGAAAGGGAATTCCTAACAGGGAAGACAGACTTTGGTTTCCAGTCTCTCTCAACTTCTCTGTCTTCTCTGATGGCTTTGGGATCACTGAACTTCTGCATCGCCTGAATCAGCTTCTGTGTGTGCAGCCTGTAATCTCAATGGCAAGACATGCCTAGCCACATTGCCCAGCTCTTCTCTTTCCCCTACAGATGAGGAGAGGGTGATTGGCTTTGCCTCGGTGGACCTCTCCCCACTTCTTTCTGGCTTCCAGTTTGTCTGTGGCTGGTACAACATCACGGACTTCAGTGGAGAGTGCCAGGGGCAGATAAAAGTTGCTATCTCCCCTTTGGAGAGTTTGATGCACTTCAAAGAAGAAAAGCAAGCAAGGCGTGGAGTGGAGACCTCAGGATCACTGGTATGTATAGAGATTCACATCCCTAACCAATAAGGATTGTACTGACCTATAAGAAGATCCTTTACTCATGTTTGGCACTTTCCAGCTTATAGAATACATCATATACTATTTGTGTCTCAGAATAACCTCCTGACATTTTGGGGTGATGAAAATGTTCTGGAATTAGATAGTAATGATGGTTGCACAACTTTGAATACACTGAAAACCAGTGAATTGAACTTTTTAAAAGGGTGAATTGTATAATACATTAATTATATCTCAATCTTTAAGTAAAACAAGGTTAATTGTCATATAGAATCTGAAACTATATCAATTGACTTGTTTTTCAACTCTGTTACATTGACATCATTAGTCTTTCATTTAAAAAAATAATTGAAAGAATGGGAAGAGGGAAATTGATCATGGTAAGCATAGACAACTCTTTCAAGGTGTTTAACTGTAAAAGAAGAATTTTCCAGATTGTCAAAAATATGGGAGCTCTATCCAGGCAAAGACTATGTTTTTTGTTCAACTCTCTATCTCTCATGTCTGGCCCAGGGTGGTCATCAATAAATACTGAATGAAAGCATGCATAAGAAAACAGAGTTCATTGGTCCCTATATAGGAAGGTCTTTTCTTCAGCCCAACCGTGGTAGTCTTAAGAAATTTCACAGCCAGATTATCCTCATATGTAAGGTAAATGTAAAATCTAGCCATTTACAGTGTATTAATAGCTGGAGGAACAAGAGCATAAGTACCGATAAAGCAACTGAAAAGCAATCTGATAGCATAGTCTGTAAAATGGGGATAATAATACTTGTATCATAAGATTATAAATGAGAAAATATATGTAAATTGTTTAGCACAGTGTTTAACACAAAGTATTTAGTAAATGCACACAATAAATTTTACAAATTTATATACTGCTTTGTTCTGAATGGGCTTATGGTGACAAGTGTACCATTTTTCTTGTTGTGTTTACAGATCCCAATATACAGTCCCTTTTCCTTCCCTTCCTTTGATATGTATGCCGCATTATCCAGCCACATGGCAAGGCAGACCCTAGACCAACTTACTCACACTTCCTCAAAGGAGCTTGATTTCTCCTCTCCTGGGAGGTGAGTAAATTCTTGATGATGAAAAGAAATGGGGTTTAAAAGTGGAAGTGTGTGAACTAGCTTATTTTTCTCTTTCCTTTATTAGAAGAAGAAACAAGGCAGGGTAAGAGCTTTGTTGATTTTCTGTCACAACTCCAAAAACCCCAAGATCCTACGAAAACAAAGTTTTTATAAGATAGGAGCTAGAATTGGTACCACTATCAAAAGGGTCACTTTAGTACAAGGGACAAATTTCTGTTACCTTCAAAGGCCTTTAACCTTTATCCCTAAACTCAGTCATCAACTGTATGTGAAATACATCTTCTTTCCCCTCCCAAAACTATGTGCCAGTTTATTTTACAAAACAACTGGTCTATCCTTTTCACTAAGCCAGCCTTGAATATGCTTATAACTCTCAGGGGTAGAACATGTTCCATCCTGTACAAGGACAGGGTCTAAGATTAAGGTTGCTGCTTTCCACTCCACCTCCTTACAGGCCCTAGTATCATTTAGCACCCCGCTGCCTACACCAGTCTTCCCTGTGTCTTTCTCTCCAGCTCAGGGAAAGGGCAGGGAATCTTCCTCTACAGCAGCTGTTTCTATAAGAGCAGATACTGAACAGACCCTGTATTCCAAGAAAGACACTAATATCATGTAACCACTCTAAGGCCCAATTCAGGGCTACATAGTTTTCTACTTAGTTTTCTACTTGCTTACCACATGAAGAGATCCTCTGTTATAAGTGTCGCTTTGACAACAGCCGATCAGTGAGACACATGGGTAGGATGAGGGTATCTCTGGTGCCCACTCTTCAGTAATTTTAAAAGCTAAAAGGGTAATGGTTTGCCTTTTGTTCACATAAAGATGTCCCTGTTACCACTTCAGAAGGGCCACATCAAAGTCTCATATTATATACAGACAGCTATTTAAGGCTAGGCTATAATTTCCTCTCTAACCATCTTACCAAAGATCCAGCTCTTCCTGACCCTGCCTTGCCCAAGGGACAGGGTGGTGAAGTGGGCTCTGAGATCAGACAGATCTGGAATCCTATCCTAGCTTTACTACTTACTACCTACATGTGACCTGAGGCTAATTACCTTAGTTTTCTGAGCTTTAGCTTTCTAATTTGTTAAATGAAAATAATATAGTACCTCAAGGGCTGTTATGAAGAGTAAATGAGAATAAAAATAACTCACATTAATATGCACTTTACATACATTAGCCCAGTGGGTTTTCACAGCAGCCTTAAGAGAGAGGTTTTATTACTAATAATACATGTGAAATGCCTGGAACAGCAGTTTCCAAACTCTCTGGTCTTTGTGCTGTATTTGTAGTAACCAAAAACTGTTAACAACTCAGATGTCCATCAACAAAGAGGTGAACAAATAACCAAATTGTGGTATATCCATGTAATGAAATATATGACTCAAAAATAAGAAATGCATTATTGATAGACAACAAAATGAATATCAAAATAATTATGCTGAGGAAGAGAAACTAGATGAAAAAGAGTACATTGTGCCAGCCATGGTGACTCAGGCCTATAATCTCAGTGCTTTACGAGTCTGAAGTGGAAGGATCGCTTAAGGCCAGGCATTCAAAACGATTCTGGACAACATAGTGAGACCCCATTTCCACAGAAAAATTAAAAATTTTCTGGGTGTGGTGACACCTGCCTGTAGTCCTAGCTACTCAGGAGGTTGAGGCAGGAGGCTCACTTGAGCCCAGGTACTAAGGGGGCAGTGAGCTAAAATTGCACCACTGCACTCCAGCCTGAGTGACAGAGCGAGAACCTGTCTCTTAAAAAAAAAGTAAAAGTACATTGTATATGATTCCATTTATATAAAATCCTAGAAAATGCATGCTAACCTACAATGACAGAAAGCAAGTCAGTGGCTGCCTAGGGACAAGACAGGATGGATAAGGAGGAAAGGAGGAAGGAATTGCAAAAGACAAGAAGAAACTTTTGGAGGTGGTAGATAGTATTCATTATCTTGTGGTAATGGTTTCCTTGGATGTATACATGTGTTAAAATTCATCAAATTCTTTAAATATGTAAAGTTTATTTTATATCAGTTACACATTGATAAAGCAGTGGTTCTCAAACATTTTCACTTCAAAACCCTTTTAGACTATTAAAAATTATTGATGACCCAAACAGGTTTATGTGAGTTAAATCTATCAATTTTTTACCATATTAGAAATTGAAACAAACTTTTAAAACATAATATTCAAAATCAATTGTATTGCTATGTACCAACAATGAATAACCAAAAATGAAATTGAGGCTGGGCGTGGTCACTCGTGCCTATAATCCTAGCACTTTGAGAGGCCAAGATGAGAGGATCACTTGAGTTCAGGAGTTTGAGACCAGCCTGGGCAACAAAGTGAAACTCTATCTCTACAAAAAAAAAAATCAAAAAAAATAGCCAGGCATAGAGGTACACACCTGCAGTCTCAGCTACTCAGGAGACTGAGGCAGGAGAATTGCTTGAGCCCAGGAGGTCAAGGCTACAGTGAGCCATGTTTGTGCCACTGCACTTCAGCCTAGGCAACAGAGTAAGACCCTTTCTGCCAAAAAAAAAATTTGAAAAAGGTCTAGATAAAATGAAAGATATCCCATATTTATGGATTAGAAGACTTAATATTGTTATGATGGCAGTATTCTCCACACTGATCTACAGATTCAACACAATCCCTATCAGAATTCCTTCTGGTTTTGTGGAAATGGACAAGCTGAACTTAAAATTAATATGGAAATTCAAGGCACACAGAATAGGCAAAACAACCTTGAAAAAAAGGTACAGAGTCCCTAATTCCAAAGCTTACTACAATGCTACTGTAAGCAAAACAGTATGGTACAAGGATAGAAATATAAATCAGTGGAATTGAATTGATAATCTCAAACCCATGTGTCTGTGGTAAACTAATTTTCAACAAGGATACCAAGACTAATGAAGAAAGAATAGTCTTTTCTATAAATGGTGCTGGAGCAACTGGATATCCACATGCAAGTGATTGAAGTTGGACCCCCTTCCTCACACCGTACACAAAAATTCAACTTCAAATGGGTCATATATGTAAATGTAAGAACTAAAACTGTAAAACTCTTCCTAGGAAACAGAGAAGTAAATCTTTATGAGCTTGGATTAGAAAATAATTTCTTAGGAAATGACCCTCAAAGCACAAGCAACAAAAGAAAAAAAAATTGGGCTGGGCACGGTGGCTCACGCCTGTAATCCCAGCACTTTGGGAGGCTGAGGTGGGCAGATCATGAGGTCAGGAGATCAAGACCATCCTGGCTAACATGGTGGAACCCCATCTATACTAAAAATACAAAAAATTAGCCAGATGTGGTGGCACGCACCTATATTCCCAGCTACTTGGGAGACTGAGGCAGCAGAATTGCATGAACCTGGGAGGAGGAGGTTGCAGTGAGCCAAAATCACACCACTGCACTCCAGCCTGGGCGACAGTGAGAATCTGTCTCAAAAAAAAAAAAAAAATTAGGTTTATCAAAATTTAAAACTCTGACAGCCATTTAAAAAAAAAAAAATCACATCCTTTGCAGCAATGTGGTTGCAGCTGGAGGCCATTATCCTAAGCTAATTAACACAGGAACAGAAAACCAAATACTGCATGTTCTCTCTTATAAGTAGTAGCTAAGCATTGGATACTCATGGACATAAAGATAGATAGCAACAAGAGAAACTAGGGACTACTAGAGGGAGGAGAAAGGGAGGAGGACAAAAGTTGAAAACTGTTGGATAATATGCCTAGTACCTGGGTAATGGGATCATTCATACCCCAAACCTCAGCATCCTGCATATATACCCCCTGGATCTAAAATACAAATTGAACTTATAAAAATAAATTTTTAAAACTAGGAATTTTCACACTACAAGTGATACCATCAAGAAAGTGAAAAGACAACCCATAGAATGGGAGAAAATATTTGCAAGTTGTAGATCTCATGTCTAGAGCATATAAAGGGGACCAGGTGCAGTGGTTCACACCTGTAATCCTAGCACTTGGGGAGGCTGAGGTGGGAGGATCACTTCAACTCAGGAGATCAAGTCCACCTTATATTTTTTATAGGGATGGGCAACATGGTGAGAGCCCATCTCCACAAAAAAATAAAACTAGTCTGACGTGGTGGTGTGCATCTGTGGTCTCAACTACTCAGGAGGCTGAGTTGGGAGGATCACTTGAGCCCAGGAAGTCAGGGCTGCATTGAGCCAGGATCACACCACTGCACTCCAGTCTGGGAGACAAAGTGAGACCCTGCCTCAAAATAATATATAGACTATATAAAGAACTCTTACAACTCAATAATAAAAAGCAAATAACTCAGTTTAAAAATAGGCAAAGGATCTGAACAGGCATTTCTTCAAAAAAGATATACAAATGGCCGATAATCACAGTAAAAGATGCAAATCAAAACCACAGTGAGTCACCACTTCACATGCACTAGGGTGACTATATTTTTTAAAAAACTTATTTCCAGCCTTAGGAAGAGTGGATAAATTGGAACCGTCATACATTGCTGGTGGGATTGTAAAATGCTGCAGGTGCATTGAAAAATAATCTGGCAGTTCCTTAAAAGGTTAAACGTGGAGTAACCATATGACCCAGTAATTCTTCTAGTTCTGTGCCCAAAAGAAATGAAAACATATGTCCACATAAAAACTTGTACACTTAATGTTTGTAGCAGCATTATTCATAATAACCAAAAATTAGAAACAACTCATGCCCATCAACTAAGGAGTAGAAAAACAAAATGTGGTATATCCAACAGAATATTATTCAGCTGTAAAAAGGAATAAAGGACTGATACATGCATGCTATAGTACAAATGAAGCTTGAAAACAGTATGCTAAATGAAAGAAGCCAGTCAAAAAAACACATATTTTATGTCCATTTATATGAAATATCTAGAATGGGCAAATCTATTGAGGCAGAAAATAAATTAGTAGTTGCCTAGGGCTGGGAAATGTGGAATGATTCCTAATGAGTATGAGGTTGTTTTGCAGGTTGTAAAAATGTTCTAAACTAATTCTGGTAACAGGTAACTCTGAATATAATAAAAACCATTGAATAATATACTTTAAATAAATTGTATGGCATGTGAATTATATCTCAGTAAAGATGCGAATTTAGAAAAGCTTGTTGGAGTCACGTTCTTGAATACCATGCTCAGGAATTTGAGATTTGTCTAAAAGCCAAAGCTAGAAAGGAATGGTGGTGATTACATGGTGTAATATATGTTGAATGCTTATGACAGGGCTTGGCATATGATAAGGACTCCAAATATATTGTTGTTATTATTCAGGTTTTTGGATTTTGGGTTTTTTGTTTTTTTTTGAGACAGAGTCTCACTGTGTCACCCAGGCTGGAGTGCAGTGGTGTGATTTCAGCTTACTCTACCTCCCAGGTTCGAGTGATTTTCCTGCCTCAGCCTCTAGAGTAACTGGGATTACAGGAACTCACCACCACACCCGGCTAATTTTTGTATTTTTAATAGAGACAGGGTTTGCCATATTGGCTAGGCTGGTCTCGAACTTCTTGTCTCAAGTGAACCACTCACCTCGGCCTGCCAAAGTGCTGGGATTATAGGTGTGAGCCACCACCCCCAGCCAGATTTATGTTTTAGAAAAATCACTCTGCTTGTTGTGAAGAAAGGATTAAAAGTGGGTAGGCAAGATTGAAGACAAGGTTATTTTGGAGACATGTATAATCCAGGCAAGAGGTGATAAGGCTAGAACTGTGGTAGTGGGGATAGATTTGCAGTTCCATTTCAGAATAGTGATTTGTTTATTGTCACACTATAGGAGTGTTCTCATTGACTGGGAATTTATTTTGCTCCCATTTTTTTTTTTAACAGAAGTGGTACCACAAGAAGCCAAGCATCACGCCATGAAGAGCATGTGCAGAACATTCGCCGATTTCATGAATCCCTGCATCAGGGAGAGGCACTCTTGCCATGTGATGACAAACTGACCACATCACCCTTGTCCTCCCAAACCTCCATTCTGACTTCTCTCAGGTGAGGCTCTGCTGAGATAAGATGCAGGAAACCATAGTGGAGAACAAGGTGAACGAGAAATGGCAATGTACATTACTGCTTTTCCATCACCTGCCACCCCCTAGAAACTTTAGTAGAGGGCTCTTTTGCATGTTAGTATCAGGTTGGACCCTGGAGCCTCATGGGATTTCTCATAGATGAATCTGTATTAGCTGGGGACCATCCATTCCTTCAGCGGCCCTGTTACTGATCCACCTGTAAATGCAGGAGCTTCATGTTGTTCACCAAAACGTAATAATAACCACATCTCACAGCCTCTCACCCTCTTTAGAACTTAAAAAGCTTCATCCTGCCCACTGTCTTTATCCTCACAACCATTGACTTCTTCCAGACCAGCCTCTCTCCTGCTAACTCTTTTCTGTTCCTTTCTTAGTTTAGTTAGCATCTGAGCCGGAGAATCACTGTGAGAATTGAAAGGGCCATGATTGATCAGCTAAATCAGCCCCTAGCTCATCTAATGAAAAGTGTGGTGCAGTGGAAAGGATACGGCCTCAGAGTCAGATAAATCTGACCTTCAATCTTTGCTCTGCCCATCTGAGTGGAGGAAATAGCCATGTTGCCAAATAATTATAATGCAGGGTAGTAAAAGCTGCAGTTTTCCTGGCCAAAAGTAGACAGGGGAATGCCTAACATTCTGGATTGGTCCTAGAAAGATTTAAGAAGTCACATTTGAACTGGTCTTTGAGGGACATTCTGTGTGGAAAGAACTTATGCCAAGGCTCACGGGCAAGTCAAGTTTGGGGAAATGCCAGCAGTGCATACAGGAAAAAGCTGAGCATAAGATGCAAGGAGCAAGATGAGTTTTATGAGAGTCAGATCATGAATGTCCTTGAATGTCAGACTAAGAGCTTGACGCTTAGAATAATTATTCTTAAGTGAAAAGTGATGGGGGAAGGAAAGGAGGAGAGTATGTAAAGTTTAAGGGAAAAAACGTTTAAAAGATTTTGTGTTTGTGTGTTATATAGATGAAAGCTTCCTATGCTACCCAGGCTGGTCTCGAACACCTGGCCTCACTTCCTTATTCACCAGTACAACAGGCCTGAGCCACCGTGGCTCCCGGCTTGTTTTTTTGGTTGGTTGGTTGGTTTGTTGAGACAGAGTCTTGCACTGTTACTCGGGTTGCAGTGCAGTGACACAGTCTCAGCCCACTGCAACCCCTCTGCCTTCCGGGTTCAAGTGATTCCCCTGCCTCAGCCTCCCAAGTAGCTGACCAAGTGAGAGGTATTAAGGCTTTGGCTCAAGTGGTAGTGTCCAGGAGACATAAAAGGTGTTCGTAATCTCCATGAATGACCCCTTTGTCTTCTCTCCTTTTTGTTGATAGGAAGAATCTGAGTGAGCTTGATCAGATCCAGCGATACTTCAGCCAGAAGCTTACGAAGCCTTTCCTACCCTTCAGCCCTCAGACTCATACGGCCATCTCACAGCACCAGGAGAGCTGTAGGGACCATCCTGGGCCAGGAGCCAGCAGCCTAGACCCTGGGAGCCAGTGCATCCTGGAGAAATCCAGTAACCTGGTGTTGCAAGTCAGCTCCTTAATTACAGGTATGACTTAGATCCTTTCTTATTGAGATGTTACGGTCACTAGGTGCCAATTCAAAAAGCATTTGAATGTTTTCCTTCAGACAAGCACCTAGGACAAATAGAGACCAATCATTTTCACCCTCTTCCCTTTTTTTTTTAAACGATCTTGCTTTTGAAAATGAGGGACATAATAGTATGGCACAGCAACATGGGACAATGGAAAGAGCATTGGACTGACCCAGGTCCTTGATGGGCTTCCAGTACAGACTCAGGGTCTGACTGAACATGTTTCCTTTCTTGGGCTTCAGTTTCCCCAGCCAAGAAAAGAGTGGGGTAGATTCAATGGGTGGTTTCTTAATAGCAGTTGTTGAACTTGTGCCACTCTCTGAGAAAATGATCAACAACAAACATATTTAAAATTCTAATTCTCAGAGCCCAGAAGTCTGCACCTTTACCAATCACCCTCGATGATTCTGGATGTTAGTGGTTCATAGTCCACCCTTTGAAAAACCCCTTTGGAGCAGTGGTTCTCACTTTAGCTGCGTATTGGAATTACTGAGGGACTTTTAAAAAACCCCATGCCCAGGCTGTACTATAGGTCAACAGAATCTCTGAGGTGGAACCCAGGCATCAGTATTATTTCTAATTCCCCAGGTAATTCTAGTGTGTAGACAAGACTGAGACTGCTCTAGAGCAAGTATTGGCCAACCTGCCTGAGCATAAGAATCACCCAGGGCACGTGCAGTGAGATACAGATTCCTGGGTCCTATTCCATCCTACTCAATCAGGATCCAGGGTTACAACCTAGAAATCTTTATCAGGCAAGTTTCAGGGAACACTGTGAAATCAACTAGATCAGCGTCTTTAGCTCTCACTTGTTTTTGCTCAAGCACAATGCATAGATTCTACACAGGGATGAAGAGATTCAGTTTTCTTTGTCTAAAGGGAAGGAAGAACACCATGATTGATACTAAGTACGAACCTTCTTTCTATCCTCTTCTTCCAGATACTAAACCTGTTAGTATCCATGGCCCCAGATAAATACTCTGTGTTTGACTTCCACTTCCTTGGATATTTTCAGTCAAGTGTTTATTGAGCACCATCTGTGCCAGGCACTATTCTTTGTTCTAGGAGGATACAGTGGTGGACATGGCAGGCATTATTTCTCCCTTCATCAAGCTTATATTCTATAGTCAACCAAAGAAAAATCCTCCCAAAACGAAAGTACGGGAGCAAAACAGATGGAGGCTTGTTTGGAGTAGAGGTGGAAACAAATAGGGGAATCTTTCTAAAGGGGTATATTTAAAAAGGAGAGAGAAGAGAAATGTGGCCAGGCATAGTGGCTTACACCCGTAATCCCAGCACTTTGGGAGGCCGAGGCAGGTGGATCACTTGTGGTCAGGAGTTCAAAACCAGCCTAGCCAACATGGCAAAACCCCATCTCTACTAAAAATACAAAAATTAGCCAGATGTGGTGGTAGATGCCTGTAGTCTCAGTTACTCGGGAGGCAGAGTCACAAGAATCGCTTAAACCCAGGGGGCAGCGGTTGCAGTGGGCCAGGATCACTCCACTGCACTACAGCCTGGGTGACAGAGTGAGACTCCATCTCAAAAAAAAAAGAAGAATTGAAGCTGTGGGGCCTTGAAGCCAAACTTGGGTGTTTAATGTTTATCCTGGAAGAAATGGGAAATTCTCAGCAAGCAGATGGCAGAATGAGAACTGGTTTTCACAGAGAGAATGAATTTGAAAAGGGAAAGATGATTAGATCAGGAAAACCATTCAAAATAAATGCAAAAGCCTGCCCCGCCTCTATTATGCCTCAGTATGCTTTTTTTACAAAGCCATCAGACAAATGGATATGAGTGAAACTTGAGAGATGGTTACTGAGTGGGGTTTTTTTAAGCCAGAACTATATGCTAGGTCCTTTGCTGGGCCCTAGAGATATAACATAAGTCAGACATATGGTTTCTGCCCTGAGAAGCTCACAGTCTGATGGGGTAAACATACAATTACCTACACAGTAGCATATTCATGTTCTTAAGTTCTTCCTTACAGAACAAAGCCATATACCAATTCCATTTAACTCATACAACTGGGAAGGCTTCCTGGAGGAGATGCAATAGAACAGGGCCTTGAAGGCTGGGAAGGTTTATCAAAAGCAAGGAGACTGCTCTGAGACAGAAAGCATGTTCAGGCCAAAGGATTAGGATCAACTAAATATGCTTCCCGGTGCCTATTCCTGTTTACAGGTAGTAATGTTCCATTTCCATATATCTACCCATTCCTTTGAGGCCTGAAAATCACTGATGTATAATATTAAACAGCCAGCACCTCCTGTAGAATGAGCCCTCTGTTATGTGCTACTGTGAGGGAGATGTGACTCCTATTCCCCAGGAATCAAATTTGCCTTCAGTTCCTAATTTTATCCTCTCAAATAATCTTGCAAACATGTATCGTTTGCTAGGTTTATTTATTAATTTATTCACTCCCATCCCAAAAACAATTTGAGATGACTAGTAGCTTCTGTTTATTAAGTGCTTATGTATTCACCACATAGTGTATGCCCATTTCTCTCATGTATTCTCTATGGTAACCTTGTGACGTGGGTGGTATCCGAGAGGATAGTTTGCTTGTGATCACAAAGTTAACAAGTGACAACAGATTTGAACCCAAGATTGACCAGCTCCAAGGCCTATGCTCTTTCCAACATACCCTGCTGCTTATATTTTCTCTTTAAATCTTCCCTGCCTTATCATGTGGGTGATAGATATTTCCTTGCTTTTGTTTTCCAAGTAAAATAGGTAGTTTTAATAACTGTTATCAAATAAGTAAATAAGTGGATTCTCATTTTGATTTTTAATATAGGTAGTTACTGAAGTAACTGGAAGCATGAACATGCCCACCAGGACTCCCAGCTCCCAAGGATTCCTGAGCATGAGCAGATAGTCTCTGAAAGCATTTCCACAGATGTATCCACAACTATAGATTAGATTCTGGTCCTCTACTTTTAGAATAAAGTACTAAAAATTGTACCGCATTGAATATAGTCTCACTGACTCTTGAGTGGACTAATTTTCTTTATGGTTTGTTCAAAGTCTGATTGCCAGAGTGCTTCTGAAGCTAGAGGCTAGTGTGGGAAATTTGAGTTCTCTGTGGCCATACCTTGTAATAAGAGTATTATCTGTTGCTGTTCAGATCTGCAGACTATCACCAGGGATTCCCAAGCAGCTTTGAGTTCTCACCGAGCCAGGAGTAGAAGCAACAAGGCCACCACCCTCCCAGATGCTCAGTACACAGAGGCACTGCAAGAACGATGCACAACGCCAGATGAGCCATTGGCAAGAGCTTCAGATGAGGGCACAGATTCCCCACCACCCCCTGCTCTCAAAGAGACTTCATATGGTGGAAGAATACTCCATGAGTCCCTGAGCCATACAGCACCCATTACAAAGATGCAGATCAGTGAGGACACTGAGGCAGGCCCAGCCTACAGTGATGAGGACTATGAAGAAGACATCATTGAGCCCAGGACCTTAAATGAGATCACCACAGTGACAGACAAAACTAGCCCTTGGTCTAGTTTCATATCAGACACAAGTGAGGTCATCAGCCCTCAGCCTGATGAGGTGCAGAGGGAAGGACCCTCTTGTCCTTCTCCGGGGACTTTCTGCAGAGAGGAACTTACAGTCAAAAATAGCTTTCTTTCCAGCCCAGAAAGTGCTGTCAAATCCCACCTGCCTAGGCAGGGTTCTCCTAGCCAAAGTCTTGTTGCTTGCGAGGATGAGGCCTCTAAGGCCAAGGTTGGTGGAGAGTCTGGCTCAGCTAACCCTCGACCCCTCCCATGCCTGACACTCTCAGGAGCCCAACAGAGCAGCACGTTTGTTGGATGGAGCTCATCACAGGTGGATCAGAACAAGGAGCCCGAGTCAGAGGCTCCAGCTGAGAATGAACCTGCCACTAGGGAGCTCAGCGACTCTGCTGATAGCTTCAAGAAGTTGCCACTAAACCTAGCCTCCCAGAGCAGAAGGGAAAACCATAAGGGACCACCCATCAACTCCTCTGACATCAGGCAGAGGCAGATGACAACTGGATCAGAGACGTCCACAAAGCAGACCCTCCTACTGTATCCTTTGGCATTTGCCACAAGTGTTTTGGATGTTGGTGCTTAGACTAGCCTACTGTGAGTGTGAGCAGGTGGCCACCCTCATGGAATGCATTGGGGGGTGTGGGAAGACCATTCCTTCAGAAGACCCCACCTGCACGACAGGTGTTACAGTTTTACCATTAACACCAGCCCTTGGAAACAATGCCTTGAACTGAGTTTAGCACATTCATTAACCTAGCGTACCCTGATTTATCCAATTCATCTGTTGGGTATTTTTCCACCTGAAGGCAAGGCTTGGGATCTAAAGAGACTATATATCTCAGTTGAAAAAGCAGAGGGTCTAGAGAAAGAGGAAAGAAGATCACTGCCATTGAGCACTTTATGTACATTTTTCATTCAGTCATCACAAGTCTTTTAGGTAGGTATCATCTCTATTTTGCTCAGTTATCGTGACTTGCCTTTTTTTTTAAGAGACAGGGTTTGTTCTGTCACCCAGGCTGGAGTGCAGTGGCATTATCATACATCACTGTAGCCTCAGATTCGTGTGCTCAAGCGATCCTCCCACCTCAGCCTTGCAAGTAGCTAGAACTACAGGTATGCACCACCACACCCAGCTAAGTTTTTTTTAAGAGTTGGGGTCTTGCTATGTTACCCAGGCTGATCTCAAACTCCTGGCCTCAAGCAATCCTCCTTCCTCATCCTCCCAAAATGCTGCAATTACAGCATTTGAGCCACCACACCTGACCAGATTAAATTTTTTTTTAAAAGCAAGTGATGGCGCTAAACAGGCACTGTGGAGATAGACTTGCCCAAGACCCCAATAAGGTGCTGTTGATAGAAACAGGGGGTACCTGACATTTCCCGCTCCCTCCTTTTAAACACAGACTGGTATGCTACAGTGAAAGGAAACCACTTAGGACCATCTACACCCTTCACACCTGTAGCCTAACCAGCTCGTCAGATCAGCTCACCTGCTATCCTGACAACAAGGAGGGAATATGGCATGGCTGGCAAGCAGGCTGCTTTACTAGATTAGAGATCTTCCTCTACCAGAAGTCAGGGAGCCTGACTTTGATCCTTCTAGACCCACAAAATTACTTTTGTGATTATAGACATATAGTTTAATCTTTCTGAGCCAGTTTCTTCACCTATAAAATCCCTTACCCACCAAACTATAAGCTCCCCAGGTCAGGGACCTTGTCTTTTTCTGCATCCCCGGGATCTAGCACTACACAGAGAAGGGATCAGTAAATGTAGATTTAATTGAACTGTCATAATTTCACAACATTGTTGAGAAAACCAAATGAGTGGAAACTTTTGTACGCACCACACACTGTGATTCTTGATGCAGATCAGAGAAAAACCTGGGGGTCGGAGAGTGGGCAGAGGAAAGGATTAAAGCATGCAATAGCTGGAGGCTGACCACTGAAAACAGACCACCTCGTGTGAAGTTCTCGCCAGCCTTGCTCATCCTGGATCCTGGCCCCTGTTGTTGCTCCCTTTACAGTCGGTAATAGATGTGCTCAGAATATGGCCGATGGAAGAGCTGCCACATGTGTCCAGACCCTAAGCGCTGCTTTAACCTAGGCCTTCCTGACTATACTTTCAGAAATAAATAGTGCGAGGCCCTGTGCTGAGTGCCAAGGAAAGATTTGAATCAGACTTTACCTCGAGAAGTTCCCATGATAAATAGGAGACAGTCAAGTAGATAGATACTGACAGTTTATTGTTCCAAGTACTTTGATGGGACGTGGACAGAACACTAGGAGCACGAGGAGGGAGCTGCCCTAACTCTACTTGGAGCTATCCCAGTAAGAGACAGACAGCCAGACCTTAAAGATGAATAGGCATTGCATAATAGAGACAAGGAAAAGTTCTAGTCAGGATGAACTGTGTGTGCAGAGGTCTAGCCGGGTGAAGGATGCTGCCTGCGGGCAGTAGTTCACAGTGACTAGAGTCCAAGGATGAGGGGATGGTGTGACGTGAGGCAGGGCCTGGATCTTAAAGGACTTTTATGCCTGCCTGAGGTATTTTGACTCTGTTCTAAAGCAAACTTCACTTTCCTCATCTGTAAAATGGAGGTGATAATAGTACTTATTGGGTTGTTGTGAAAATGAAAATAATTATGTAAACTGCCTAGCACAATACTTGGTACATAAATAGTGCTCACTGTTAAGAATGTGGTGTGGTCAGATTTATACATGAGAAAAGAATTCACCCAATGCCTTGTACAGGGCAGGTTAGATAAGGGAAGACTAGAAGCAAGGAGGCTAGTTAGGACACTTGGAATAATCATAAGAGATGAAGAAAGTCTGACCTGAAGTATAGTCTGCTTTATGATGAAGAGGAGGGGAACAGATCTGAGAGGATTAGAGAGAGGGGCAGGTGATGAAACAAAAGAAATAGAAAGTATAACTTAGAGGTTTCTGACACAAGTTGCCAGGCAGGTGATATCATTTACTGGATAGGAAACAGCATAGAAAGAGACCGGTTTGGGGCCGACCATGGTGGCTCACATCTATAATCCCAGCACTCTGGGAGGCCAAGGTGGGCAGATCACCTGAGGTTGGGAGTTCGAGACCAGCCTGACCAATATGGAGAAACCCTATCTCTACTAAAGATACAAAATTAGCTGGGTGTGGTGGTACATGCCTTTAATCCCAGCTACTCGGGAGGCTGAGGCAGGAGAATTGCTTGAACCTGGGAGGCAGAGGTTGTGCTGAGCCAAGATTGCACCATTGTACTCTAGCCTGGGCAACAAGAGCAAACAGTCTCCAAAAAGAAAAAAAAAGAGGTTTGGGAGACGGTGCAGATTGCCATTTGGGGCATGTGCCTGTAGGACATGCAGGAGGAGATGCAGGCCTGGAGTGGAGGGCTGAGCTCAGCCATAAAGGTAGGCGTCTCTGGGAATCGAGGGCAGCAAGAAGAGCCTGGGAAGGGAAAACCAAACACACAGAGACAGACTCAGCATCTCCAGTCCGCAAAGGAGAGGCAGGACAGGGCATGGCCACAAAAGAAGCGAGGAGAGCTGGTTGGGAGGTAGGAGAAGCAGTGGAGAGAGGTGCCATGGGAGCAGATGCTGCAGAATTTCAGGATGTCGTGGTCTGCACTGATGCTGCAGACGAGTCCAGGAGAATGTGGCTGGCATGTATCTGGCTTTAGCGTTAAGGAGGACCTTGCAGTGCTGGGAATGGACGCCAGACTTCATTAGTCAAAGGAGCTAATGATGAGGAAAGTGACAACAGGCAACTTTTTCCCATAAACTGAGGAGATAAGAATAGCTGATATTTGTCAAGTGCTCACTATGCCAGACACCATTCTAAGCACTTTACATCTATAAATTCATTTAACCCTCAAAACAATAAGTACTAATACACTTTAAAATAAAGAAATTGAGGCATAAAAAGTGAACTTTCTTGAAATTATCCATCTATTAAGTGACAGCTAAGTGGTAACCAGTAGAGAATGCAAGGTCAGGGGTTTGGTTTTTTTTTCCCCTAAATGGGAAACTTTAACGTTTTTATGAACTGAGGAAAAGGAACTTAAAAGTTCATGAGGCCAGACACAGTGGCTCACGCCTGTAATCCCAGCACTTTGGGAAGCCAAGGTAGGAGGATCACTTGAGGTCAGGAGTTCAAGACCAGCGTTGGTAACATGGCGAAACTCTGTGTCTTCTAAAAATACAAAAATTAACCAGGCGTGGTGGCATGCACCTGTAATCCCAGCTACTCTGGAGGCTGAAGTGGAAGAATTACCTGAGCCCAGAAGGTCAAGGCTGCAGTGAGCCATGATCACGCCACTGCACTCCAGCCTGAACAATGGGAGCGAGAGCCTGTTTCAAAAATATAAAAGTTGGTGGGAGAAGGTGGCTGTTGGAGCAGGACGTTGAAGCACACATATGGCAGTGGGCTGGGAAGGAGGCTTCCATGCTTCAGAGCCAGCCCTGACACCTGACAGCAAAGCTCTTCCCCACAGCATCAGCTGGCTGTCTGGCAGTCCCCAGCAGTTAGAGCAGCAACAGCAAATAGATCCTACCTCAGCTGGGCCTCTGCAGAAGGCCTGGGGTCAAAGGGTCTTTCCCTTCAGGATCTCCATTCCTCCCTCACCTCTCTACAGAAAAATCAAGGACTTGAACCAAAGCAAGAAATCATTGTATTTGATTCATTCACAAGTATTTATTGAGTACTTACTGTGTCCCAGGTACTGTGCTAGGTGACAGGAATATGGCTGTGAAAAAGATCATCTCTGCCTTCTTGGAGTTTACAGTCTAGCATAGAAGAATGATGATAACATAGAAAACTTGGTAAGCAAATTGGAGTCCGAATCATACTTAGCTTATTAAAAACAAAAAATTGGAACATCAAAATAGTCCCCTCCTTACCCTTTCAGAGTTCAACTAAACTGAATCAGTGATTGGATTCAACAAATACCTGTGGAGCACCATATTCTCAACACAGCACTGAGTACCTCAAGAGGATATGGAGGAGAAATACAAGATACAGTACCTGCCTTCTAGGGCTCACATCCAAGTTGGACTAGCTGTGCTGGCCCCTGACATGAGAACATGTCTGGTTATGGACAGCCCCTGATGCAGAGCTCACATTTCTGGATGTGAGCAGAGAACAACCAGGCAAACAGGTCCTCCTTCAGTGTAGGGCACCTAAATACAACCTAAGGCACTACCCCCTGGAGCCACATCCCCATCCCCACATCACATCCCCACATCATCTCACTGACTTCTAATAGGTCTGTTTCTAACCAGCAGGCCCTCATTCAAGGCCTGCTACCTACAGCCTCCCGAGGGGCTTTAGGGAAGTAGAGGTAACAGAAGGAAACTGTGTCTGCCATTGAGAAATTTAGGGAATATTGAGGAAAATAATCATCAGACTAAATAATCATTCTCCTGTGTTGCAGACTGCTCTAGGATGTGATGGGGATATCACTGTGGGCTAAGGTTAGGAGAAGGCTTCCTGGAGGAGGCAGGATTTGAACTGATCTGTAAAGAACATATAGACCTAGTGTTAGGAGGGGGCAAGACTTCCAGTCAGAGGGAGCCACCTGAGCAAAGGATTTATGGACAGGCATAGTTGAGGGAAAAACATGAGTGGGGGCAGAGTGAATGGTCAGTGGACATGCTGGCCTCCACTGCAAGGGGGTGGACTTCTAGGTATTTTTGTCCCTTAACTGCCACTGTAGCCCAGAGCCCATTGTGCTACCCAACTTCTTTTTGCCTCACCAGCAGTTGGAGGCTTCCCTGCGGATGCTCTCACTTTCAGCAACTTTGCCACCAGCAGCCACAACAGATGAGGTAAGAAAATGGCCAGCTGACCTTTCTCCTAGAGAGTCATCATCTCTTCCACAGAAGTGTGCACAGAATGCAGCCCCAGGCCATCTTCCTGGAAAGGCTGCAGCAGGGGTCACTCCTCCAGCTTGTATTGAGCATACTCTGTGGGCTCAGCAGTGGGCAGGGAGCTCAGGAAAAGTGAGGAAGAGCAAATGTGCAAGAGCGGGGCGTTGTTGGCCAAGACTGACATGGGGAAGCAAAAAACAGTGCAGAAGCATGAAAGCAAGAGGCAGCTAAGAATTATGTATTGAGTGCTTTGGGAGTGCCCACCAAGTGGGTAGATAGGAGATGCAGCCTTGAGGGAGTGTGGCAGAGTAAGGTCTGGATGAAGAGAATAATATCAAACAACTATTTGCCATTTACGAAACCTCATAACTATTCATCCAGCTGAGTTAGGTGCTTGGAACTCTGATACAAATCCCAGGTCTCCTCTTTTCTGTCTTGATACAGCACCTGACCTTTCTTGCAAGTGGCAAGAAAATAATAAAAATAACTCCTTTTGAGTACCTACCCTGTCTCAGGTGTCATGCTGGGTACTGAGCATGTAATAGTGAATAAGATAGACCCATGCTCTGTTTTCATGGAGCACAAATAGTAAGCAAAAAATATAGACGCATGAGATGAGTAATAGGTGCTGTGATAAAGAACAGGGTCTCTCCGAGGATGCTGTGTTTAAGCTGAAAGATGATAGTAATGGTGGTGCTTAGCATATACCAGGCACTGTTCCAAGTACTCTGTGTTAACTCATTAAATTCAGCAACCTGATGAGGAATATACTATCATCCCTATTTAAAATGACAAAACTAGGCTGGGCACGGTGGCTCACGCCTGTAATCCCAGCAATTTGGGCAGACGAGGCAGCAGGATCACTTGAGCTAGGAAGTTCAAGACCAGCCTGGCCAACATGGCAAAACCCTGTCTCTTCTAAAAATACAAAAATTAGGCAGGCGTGGTGACATGCGCCTATAATCCCTGCTACATGGGAGGCTGAGTCACAAAAATCACTTGAGCCCAGGAGGTGGAGGTTGCAGTGAGCCGAGATGGCACCACTGCACTCCAGCCTGGATGACACAGCGAGACTGTATAAAAAATAAAATGAGGAAACTGAGGCTCAGAGCGTCACATACTGACCTACAAGGTATTTCTATTTGTATATATAATATAAAGAAACTGAGATTCATAAAGGCTGAGTCACTTACCCAGGGTCACCTAGCCAGTAAGTGAATCTAAGCTTCTGACTCACAAACTCTGTGCTCTTCTATTACACCACCTAAAAATCATGACATTTGACTTATGGTAAATTTTTCTAACCAGTTAGATTTTATTTAGCAAATTACGTAGACATTTTATATCCTTTCAGAGGCCACATTAATGAAAAATGGGGTCAGTCCAAAAGTATCCTGAGAGTTGTAGTCCTAAAGTTACAGTTCTGGGATACAGTCCTAAAGGGAAGCATCAGCTGTCTCATCCTCTTACCAGTTTATTTTCCCCATCCTCTTCCAGCCTCCCCAGCACCACTATTTTCAAGATGTCTCATTTTATTTGGCACAGGAATTAATCTAAGTTCCCACATATCTCTGTTGGTTGTTTTGTTTTGTTTCTCAAGACAGGATCTTACTGTTGCCTAGACTAGAGTGCAGTGGTGTGATCACAGCTCACTACAACCTTGAACTCCTGGGTTCAAGGGATCCCCTGCGTCAGCCTCTCAAGTAGCTGGGACCACAGATGTGCACCATCACACCCCACTAATTTTTTTTTTCTTAGAAGCGGAGTCTCACTATGTTGTCCAGACAACATCTCAGTTTTTATCAAGTTTGTAAATCCTCGTGTAGGGGAGGAGAGGTGTCCAGGAATATCTGCAGTTTTGTGGCCTTTCGTCCTACTCTGGTTTGTGGTCACTAGCTCATCTCCTTCCTCTCTGCAGCTTCCCTTGCATGTCCCACACACACCCATCATATTTATGCTGGGGTAATAGGGCTGCGTCCAGGCTTTGGAGCAAGACATCCATAGAGTGAAATATTGAATCTGCTAGTAAGTGATCTTGGGCAAGTGACACCACCTTTCTCAGACACACTTTCCTTGTAAGTAACGTCAGGCTAATAATTCATACCTAATAGGATGATGGTGAGAATTACCCTAGAGGAAAAAAGTAGGCCCTCTTAGCTACCTTTCCCTCCTGCCCTCCTGTCCTCCCTACTCCCACAGTATAGCGGATACAAGTCCCTGTGTGACCTTAGACAAGTCTTCAGGCCTTTCTGGGTCTTGGATGAAGCGCCGGCAAGTCATGCCCCACAAGAAAGGAAGTCTCTGGGCCACTTTGAACTACCATCCCTCACCTGCCAAGCAGAATTCCTGTTTCTGCTTTTGTGTTTATGCCTTTGTGATGCGCCAACTCGGGAGATACTATCTTTGGTCTATTAAATACTAGATACAAAGTGTGGGAGAGGGAGAGGTAAGAATTTTTACTTCAGTTAAAGAGCAAGTCTGCTTTTGAGAAGACAATACTTTTCAGCTTTTTTTCTTTGTTGCTCTTAACAACATTCCATTGTTTGCTGCTCTCAGAGTCATTTCTGTCGTTAGGCCCTCATTCTGGGTCCTGGTTCGGATGACCAGTCATCATGGTTTGCCTAGAACTGTCTTGCAGTTTTAGCACTGGAACCCAGAACCCAGGAAACCCTGGGAGGTTAGTCATCCTCGCTAGTGATGGCCTCTCTCACCACCACTTGATGGTTTTTTTGCAGCATATTTTCTCAGAATCTTATGCTCCTGGCTGGCTACCAGCCAGTGCTGGATGACCTAATAAATAAGATCATGTACGTATTTAGGATACTAGCAAGTAGAGATACCAAAATTTAAAAGGAAAACGTTTTTAAGAATTAAATTTTTAAAAAAGATTGAAATAATTGCCATGGGATAAATATCAGTGTCAACTGATTTCCTTATTTTAGATTTAATTGTGAAATTATATTGGAGCAGGAGCACCATCATCTTGTGGCCTTTATTAAAAAGGCCTCACTTTGAAGAATTTGAGAGAAAAATAGTCTTTTCTATTTACCCACATACTTACTATTGCTATTGTTCTGGATTTCTCCTTCACATCCTGATTTCTGGTTGGGACCATTTCCCTTCAGCCTGAAAAACTTCCTTTGGAATTTCACATACTGTGGACCTACTGGTAACTGATTGTCCAGCTTCAGTTGTCTGAAAATATCTCTATTTTGCCTTCATTTTTGAAAGACTTTTTCCTACTGGATATAGAATTCTAACTTGAATTGTTGTTGTTTCTTTTAGCATTTTAGAGATATCTTTCTACTGTCTTCTGTCTTCCGTTTCCGTTGTTTCTTATAAGAAGCAGACATTGTTCTGATTGTTCTTGCACTGAATGTAACATGACCTTTACTCACTTCTTGCTTTTAAGATTTTCTCTTTATCTCTAGTTTTCAACAGTTTGATTACAGTGTTCATAGTTGTGGAGGCAGGGGAATGGGATAGGGGAGGAGGAACATAACGATTCATTCAACAGTATTAGTGATGTGGGTTTATAGATGTTCATTTTCTTGTGCTTCATGATTTACTGGTGTTATGTAGATTCATTGGTATGTTATACAAAGAAATCACAAAACCATATGTCATGAAAATTATACAGTGATTGAATGATAACAAGATGGAGACACCAACTCCTTCCACAAATTAGGCTGTGAATGTGGAGCAGAGAAATAGGATAGTGGCTGGAGTGGCATAGGAGACCAAGGGAAGGTATTTTTGTTTTTGTTTTTTAATATGGGAAGGCTATAGCTTTCTGTGTGCTAATACAGCAATCCCATAGAGACAGGGAGAGGGGAAGACACAGGAGTGGGAGAGAAAAAGGAGAGGGAGAAAAGAAAGGGCATGAAATTTAGAGCACATGTGGAGGGGAAAAAGAAAACTCACCCAGTATCATGAAGGAAGGGAGAGAAGATGGGTGCTAAAGCAGATAGGATTAGAGATTGGTGGTAGGGTTTCAAGTTGATGGAAGCTCCTGTTTTCTCAGTGATGTTTCAGGCACAGTCAGCAGCTCTATGTGAGAGATACAGAGGCAAGGGCAGGAGCTCTGTCCTATACCCGCATTTGAAGAATCCATCTTTTCTGCCCCCTCCTAAGGCCAGCCTTGGCGCTGACAACTGAAGAGGAGCACCTTTAGAGGCTGCTGGGCTCTTCCCAACCACTCCTGGGACTGCTATATTGAAGCTGACCTGCTTCTGGGTCAGGGCTGACAGCCCATTCCTGAAACAGGAGAGGGCTCATAATTGCTGGATCGATTGCTCTGGTTTCCCCACAAGATCAAAGGCAAGACCTGATCTTTCCCTCCACATTGAAATAATGTAGCTGAGCCAAGGAACCTCCCAGTCTCTACTGCAGCCGTCTGTGAAACAGATTTCCTCTCCCTCCTCCAACAGTAGAGTGGATACAGGTCCCTGTGTTACATTCATCAGGTCTTTGGACGTTGCTGAGTCTGCTTCCTCATCTGTCAAATGGGGTTACCAGGCCTCACGGGGTGGTTGTACTGTAGAATACCAAGTGCCACACAGGTAGGGTATAGGGACCAGCCCGTAATTCCCACCCCATGTTACTTCATCTTCTGGCTGTTGCCTCTGCAAAAAGGAGTGAGAAGGATGGCTGGTTTAGCAGACTGTGGCACAGCCATCCAGTTGCGGTTCCAGGTTCATTATAAATCAATCATGTTTGTTCCCCCTGCTTTCTCTTCCCTCTTGTGATGAAGTAACTCTTTACTGGGACAGCTTCCTGATTTTATTAAAAGTTATTTGTGATTCTGCTGTTGATGGACAAACTAGTTTTATCGACTTCTGTACAGAGGAGGAGAGGCTGATGATGAGAATGGCAGTAATTTGCTTTACGTGTTGTCTTCCTCAGACCATCTCTTCTGCTCTGTAGATTTTCTCTCCTGGGAAAATCTCCCTCTGATGACTTCAAATATGACTACATCGATGACTCTCGAATCCTTCTCTTCAGTCTAGTCTTCTCTCCCATGCCACAGACACGTACAGACCCAGCTGCATCCTAGACATCTTGTCTGATATGTCACAAACAATTCACTCTATCCAAAACTTGAGCTTGTCATCTTCCTTTGCATACTTCCTCTGCCACCTGCATCCATATCTCAGGAAATTCAGCCACCATCCATGTAGTTACTCCTGCCAGAAGCACAATTATGTCTCACCCCTGCTCCTTTATCTCCCACCACCCACAGCCAGCCCATTACCAAGGCCCGTTAATTCTGCCACCTAAACATCTTTTGAATCACTTACTTCTCACCCTCCCCTTGTCTAGCCCAGTCATCTCCTCACTATTTCTTTTTATTTTTTATTTTTTTCCGAGACGGGGTCTCACTCTGTCACCCAGGTTGGAGTACAGTGGCACAATCTCAGCTCATTGCAACCTCTGCCTCCCAAGTTCAAGCAATTCTCCTGCCTCAGCCTCCCAAGTAGCTGGGATTACAGGTGTGTGCCATCACACCCAGCTAATTTTTTGTATTTTTAGTAGAGATGGGGTTTCACCATGTTGGCCAGGCTGGTCTTGAAATCCTGACCTTAAGTGATCTGCCCACCTCGGCCTCCCAAAGTGCTGGGATTACAGGAGTGAGCCACTGCGTTGCCCCCCCCCCCGCCCCCGACTATTTCTAACCAGTCTCACTTACACTTGCACTTTTCCACCACTGTTTATTCTCCATGCTGTAGCCATTCTAATCTCCCATTCTAATGAGACCTTTACTCCACTTTACCACTGGCAGGGGCAGCACTCTTTAAGGCTGTCAGAACTCCCCCAAAAAACTTCCATATTCATAAGTCAGATCTCAGTGCCCAATTTATTTGACCTCTCTGCAGCATGTCACACAGCTGATCTCTTTACTTTGAACACTTTCTTCACTTATTTCTAAGGCATCACTTCTTGGTTCTCCTCCCTCACTGGCTGCTCCTGCTCTGCCTTCTTTGCTGGGTCTCCCTCATTTTCCTACTTCTTCTTCTATATGCTGAAGATTCCCAATGGTTAGTTTAGCCCAGTTCTAACTCTACAACTGCCTACCCAGCATCTCCACTTGAATATCTAATAGGTGTCTCAAATTCAGCATGTCCAGAACTGAGCTCCAGATTTTATTACCAAATCCATTTCCCCCTTAGTCTTCTCAATTTCAATTAAAGGGTACAACTAAACTCTAGGGTGGGGGTGGTGTTTTTTGTTTGTTTGTTTTGAGACAGGGTGTCGCTCTGTTGCCCAGACTGCAGTGCAGTGGCATGATCTCGGCTCACTGCAACCTCAAACTCCTGGGCTCAAGTTGTCTCCTGCCTCAGCCTCCTGAGTAGCTGGGACTCTCGTTTAGTTGTTCAGGCCAAAACTCTTGGAATCCTCCCTGATGCTAGTTTTCAATTAAACAGGAAATTCTGGCAGCTCTACCTTTAAAATATACAGAAATGTGCTTCTCACCACCTTGGTCTCAATTACCATTATTTCTGGCCTGGATTACTGCAGGGGCCTCCTAACTTGCCTTTCTGCTTCTTCCCTTGCTCCTTGCAAACAATTCCCCATACAGCATCCTGTTAACTTTTTCTTTTTCTTTTTTTTTTTTTAAAGAAAGAGGAAGAGAAAGGGGGAGAGATAACAGGAGTCTTGTTATATTGCCCAGGCTGGAATGCAATCTAAAAATAGGTATTAAAGACCTCTTTTATGCCAATAATTGTGCTTAACAACGGAGACAGGAAGGAATAAGGAAAGAAAATAACAAACAGCCAACCAATATTTCATTTAAATCTGCGAAATACTATGCAATTGCTGAAAAGTGATTTACTTCCAATTATGTATATCCATATCCAGCCAAACTAAGCTTCATAAGTGAAGGAAAAACAAGTTTAATTTTTGACAATTTGATAGTTGAAAAGGTATTTCACTGGAGTTTTAATTGCTATTTCTTTTACTATAAGTGACGCTATCTTGGTATGTTTAATTGCTACTGGTATTCTATTTTCTCTAAACTATTTGTATTTTCTGATGATCATTTTCAGTTAAGTTATTGGTCTTTTTATTGATTTGCAGAAACTCATTATATATTAAGGAAATTAGTTCTTTTCTCTGTGATGGAAATTGGCAGTATGTTCCTGCTTGTCTTTTTATTACACTTTATAGACACACACACACACACACACACACACACACACACACACACATATATTTTAAGACATATTCATCAGTCTGGTCATTCATAGCTTTTCCAATTTGGGGTTGACAAGATGAAGCTGCTTTAAGCCCCTTTTTTAAAAACTTAAAGTGTGTGGACATCGGTAGTTTTAAAGTGTTTCATATGGAACAAGTATCACCTCCTTTGAAATCTGGTTCTAATGGTGGTAATTCCAAGGTCCCTATCAAAAGCTTACAGGGAAGTGAGCCACAGTCTGGGGTAATTCAGCTCCCATGGTCCGACCACAATGAAGGCCTCCCTGTCATTCTTGGGGCACTAAATGCCAACCAGGAACCTGGGATCGCTGTTCAGCTGCGCATTTGCACCGTCTTACTGCTACAAGTACAGTGCCTGGTGAACAAGGACCATGACTAACGCCTTGCACTGCATGCCCGGTGCTGATGAAACTATGAATAAATGTCCTAATTCGCTCTCCCTCACAGGGTCGGGTCCTGTTTGGGAACAAATATTTCTGGACTACATTGTGCTAATCCTTTAGAGAAACTTTATGAACTGACTTAGCTTCTCTGGGAAACTTCTCCAAGCCACCACTCCAGGTGCCCGGCAAGGCCTCTGGATAACCTCAGTGGCATCCCTAGCGAGGCTCATCCAAAACCATCTCTGCTCCACTTCCAAACCACACCAAGCAGGCTGCTGGTGGAAAACAAGACAGGAGAGGAGGGTAGAGGATCCTATGATTTCAGAGCTTTCCTCCTACAAGACGTGACCCCACAACATGGCAATTCCTGGAAGAATGGTGACACTAAAGCCGAACATCCCTCCCAGGATACCCTCATTCCTTCCTACCAAGAGATTACATTCTTAAGGCCACAAAACACAGCCCTCTTCCTTTAAGTAACTGGTTTTTCTTTTGTAGCTAATTTTTGTCTATAAATGGATTTAGAAGTCTTTTAACAGCGGAAGTTAAAATGAACAAAATAGATTGCAAAGAGGAAAAGAGGGTAGAAGTTAAACAAACATAATTCAAAGCTAATCACATTTCTACCTGCAGTGTTCAGGATAACATAAAGTCTTTTTTGCAAACTTACGGTGAACCAGGTAAAACTGGGGTAACTGAAATCTGATGAAGGGATCTGAAATGACACCCACAAGTGCAGGAAAAAGCTATAGGTAACAGGCCCGTGCATGCAGCATGAAGCTTCAAAGTGAATACTCAATCAACTCGGTAAGATGCAACATGAAAAGCTCTCTCCAAGGAAGGGGGTGCTGCAGGTGGGCAGCTGGCTCAGAGCCCAGCCGGAGAGTGTTCCTTCCACCTAGCCGGGGAACAGGGTGAAAGAGGACACAGCCTGTGAATACACAGCTCAAGAAATACTCCAAGAACAGGCACAAATGCCACTCTCTGAGCAAATGTTTGTAGCAAGGACAGCTGGCACAGTACAGGTAGGTAACCATCTACTCCTGTGTTGTGCCAGACCCACACTAACTTCAACAGGGACAGCACCAAGTTGAAGAGGCCAAAGAAGAAACCCAGAGCTAGCAAACAAGGCACGGGATTGATCTGGCAGAACTTACGTACAGGGTGGCCCAGTGGCACTGGGCTGGATGGCAGAACTTCAACGGCCTGTAAAAAGCACGAGGTTTATACAGCACCTTCACATGGCACCCTCCTCCCGGAAACCTCCATGTGGCAACCCTCATTTCTTCAGTGACTGCTGTTAGGTACGTCTGCCATGGTCATTCTCAGGATGTGTTGAAGTTACTTGTCAGATGCTTCTCCTACATAACCTGGAGCATTATTCTTATGGGAGGATGTGGTCCCAGTGACAACCCAGGCTACCAGAAAGAAGCCTCCTCGGGCCAGGTATCCCATGACAGGAGACCTAGCGGTGAAGGGAGAAGGGGGAATATCTTTCAAGGTGGCTTCCTCTGCAGTTGGCCACTTAAAAGAAAGGAATGCAGAATTTAAGCTCTGAATAGTCAGGACTTCCCTGCATAGTACATGGAACATTACAGGGGTTGAAAGAAATCGCTGAGAAACCAAGGCACAGGCCAGGCGTGGTGGCTCACACCTGTAATCCCAGCACTTTGGGAGGCCAAGGCAGGCAGATCACCTGAGGTCAGGAGTTTGAGATCAGCCTGGGCAACATGGAGAAACCCCATCTCTACTAAAAATAGTACAATTAACTGGGTGTGGTGGCGTGCACCTGTAGTCCCAGCTACTTGGGAAGGTGAGGCAGGAGAATTGCTTGAACCCAGGAGGCGGAGGTTGCAATAAGCCAAGATCCCACCACTGCACTCCAGCCTGGGTGACAGAGAAAGACTCCATCTCAAAAAAAAAAGTCTATCAATGCCTACGTCACCAGAGAGAGCTGCAGGAACTGCGCTAACAGACCTGACAATAAGTCTTAATGTCTGCAACTGTAAAGAAAAGAAACTTAATTTTAATATCACATCAACTGACACTTTTTCTCCCTAAGTGCCTCCCTCATTTTCTGTCCCACTGAAAACATGCATGGTTTTCCCCATTTTTGTTAGTATTTGTAACATCAAGAGATGTTAAAGCAAAGGAAGGACTTTATTGCAAAAGAAGCAGATACGTTCTCCATCCCATTTTCCTCTGTGGGTGTTTTCAGCATCCCCTACTCTGTTTTCACCTCTTTGCCACACATATCCACTTAGGCAATCTGCCCAGGTTTCTTCCACCAAGACTTCATGGACTCTTTCCTCTGCCCCTAGTGGAATTTTTATCAAAAACAAACTCAAACATCCAGAGAGAAAATCACCCAACCTTTGCATTAAAAAAAAAAATGTAAATCTGGGTGCAGTGGCTTATGCCTGTAATCCCAGCACTCTGGGAGGCCACAGTGGGCAGATCATTAGGTCAGGAGATCGAGACCACCCTGGCCAACATGGTGAAACCCGGTCTCTACTAAAAATACAAAAATTAGCTGGGTGTGGTGGCACGCGCCTGTAGTCACAGCTACTTGGGAGGCTGAGGCAGGAGAATTGCCTGAAGCAGGAAGTCGGAGGCTGCAGGGAGCCAAGGTTGCACCACTGCACCCATCTCAAAAAATAAAAATAAAAAATAAAAAATTGCTGCTGCTGTGGTTCTTTGAGAGTCACTGTCATTGGTCTGAAAAACAATGCCATCTACAAACATCATTGCAAAGTCAGAAATATGGAAAGGATGACAATACAAAAAAAAAAATGTGGTAAAGACCTCTCTAGACTCTTCTGAGTCTCCTTCACATCAGATTGTTCCATTAACTTTTTGTAATGCTAAAAACTCCTACAATCTCAGAACCCTATGAAAAGGGAAATTTCTTTTTATTCCAAAGCCAAATACAAATACTTTTGAGATGAACCTTAGCTGTTCCCATAAACAGCATGGATATAGGCAACTATTTATATAACAGTATTTTTCTATATGAAGAATTCCTTTCTTAGGCTGAGGCAGGAGGATTGCTTGAGGCCAGGAGTTCAAGACCAGCCTGGGCAATATAGCAAGATCCCTGTATCTACAGAAAATTGTAATTAAAAAAATTAGTTGGGCATGTTTGCATGCACCTGTGGTCCTAGCTATCTGAGAGTCTAAAGCGGGAGGGTTGCCTGAGCCCAGGAGTTGAAGGCTGCAATGACCTACAGCTGCAACAGTGCACTCCAGCCTTGGTGACACACAGAGACCCTGCTAATTAATTCATAGAC
This sequence comes from Cacajao melanocephalus, assembly GCA_963573385.1. Lineage (NCBI taxonomy): Eukaryota > Metazoa > Chordata > Mammalia > Primates > Pitheciidae > Cacajao > Cacajao melanocephalus. The sequence goes on along the minus strand of CAUYLG010026479.1, from coordinate 62,782 downwards.
AGATAAACTCCTTTCTCAAATCTGGAAGAGTGTTGAAGTTCTGACTCATAAACATTTAAAACTAAGAATGAATGCTAAACATTTTGTCTATGGGACAAAATACTGAAATGAATATAGTACTCTACATTTGAAGAATTTCATTTTCCCCATTACCAGTTAATAATTACTTTTTAGTGGCTGGCATTTTATTTGCATAATTCTACAAATTTAAGAAATTCTCTGGCTGAAAAGAAAGGGGAAATAAAGTTTAACACTATGCATTATCTACTTTAAAGCCAGCTATGTAAAAAGTAGAAATTGCTTAAAGTAAAATCATTCTTTCCTCTGCATAAGTGTCACTGTTTGAGAATGGCTTAAATGCCTGCCGAAACACATAAAATGTGAATAAATGATGTCTTCTGAAAAAGAACTCCAATCAACTATTAGATTGGTTTATCATTCTGACTAGAACAAAAATGCACCTGACAATATGGCCACCAGAGGGTGCAGTAACCCCCCAATACACTTCAATAGAGGCGGAGCAGGAAGAGCCAGACGAGGCCTTCAGGTGACAAAGGTGGCACACCTGCCCTCTAATGAACTTTATGTGGGCAGAGCCCCTCTAGGGGAGGCTGTCCTTAAACATAAAGGCATCGGTGCTAACTTTAATGTAGGGAGGACAGAAAAGTAATGTGATGGACACTCATAGAGGACTTTTATATTACTAAAATTCAGAGCTTGCGTTATTTTAAAGAAGGCCTCAAACCTACAGAATGAGAAAATTAATGAAATGCGAGGGTAATGAAAATATGGGCCTGAATACATCACCTGGAGGACAAGCACGAAAGGAGAAGAGATTCAGCAAAGGGGTGGGGTGGCCAAGCCAAGGGGGTTGGAAGAACGGGCGCTGGAGTTGGCCAAGCACAGAAAGGGGGTAGGGAGCGGTCCTCAGCTCGGCGCCCCTGGGTGGACGTGGGACTAGAGCAGGATGTGCAGGACGTGGCTCTGGCCCTTGCGGCGCTGAAGGCCTGTCGGGGAGAATCTTAGCGCCATGTGCTAAGTGCCACCACAGAGACCTGTACAGGGCGAGGCACAGAGCCAAGGACTCTGCACCCAGGTCACACAGACAGATTGGCAACACTGGCCTGGGAAAGGAGGAGAGCAAGGCAGCTATGCAAACAGGGAGAAGGGGGGAGTTCTGGGCACCGGCCAGGCACACAGGAAGAAGAGCGCACGGCAGCTTGGAGAGGGATGCATTGCAGGGCTTTGCAAAGACCCCAGTGCCCCTGTTCACCCAAGGCAATGCACAAACACTGACATGTTTGCCTGGGAGGAACATGGTCTGTGTCTTAGAGACAGAATTCTGTACCTAGGTGGAGGGAGAGAGAGAGCAGGGCAGCTATGGACACTGCTTCAAAAGTTCTCTACACCAGCATTCCCCAACCTTTTTGGCACTGGGGACTGGTTTTGTGGAAGACAATTTTTCCACAGGCTGGTTCGCAGCTGGTGACATAGGGTAGGATGGTTTCAGGAAAATTTGAAGCATTACATTTAGGGTGCACTTTATTTCTATTATTATTACATTGTAATAGATAATGGAATAATTATACAACTCAGCATAATATAGAACCAGCAGGAGCCCTGAACTTGTTTTTCTGCAACTAGATGGTCCCATCTGGGGGTGATGGGGGACAGTGCCAGATCATTAGGCATTCGAGTCTCATAAGGAGTGTGCAACCTAGATCCGTCACATGTGCAGTTCACAACAGGGTTCACACTTCTATGAGAATCTAATGCTGGAGGCTGATCTGACAGGAGGCGGAGCTCAGCCAGCAAGGGAGTGAAGGGGAGGGGCTGTAAATACAGAGGAAGCTTCACTCATCCACCCAGGGCTCACCTCCTGCTGTGGGGTCCACTTCCTAACACGCCACAGGAGTTGGAGACCCCTGATCTACACAAACACTGAAAGCCAGACACAGCAGCTGGAGGGATGAGAGAGTGAAGGACAACTCCCGGGTCCCTAGCTTGGATGCCTGCACAGACGGCGAGGCCATCACAGAGACAGATGATTCCAGAGAAAGAACAGTTTCTGATATTTTAATGTTCCAGGCCAAGAAACTACGTAAGGACAAACAAAAGATCCTGAATCATATGGCCCCACTAGGGGTTGAAGTCTGATTTCAAGAACATGATGGTTTGACTACATATGTAATAACAAGAGAAGATGAAATCACACTACAGGGAGCCGGTACACCACCCTGGAAGGAAGATATTTGCAAATTTCTCTTTTGTTTTCCAGATTTGCTAAATAACATTTAAAATCATCTAAATAAGTTAAAACCACCTAACCAAATTAAAATTGCTGTTCTCAATGAACTCCCAGTGTCAGAGAAAGAGTGTTTTGAGATAATATACAAGCAATACTATCATTTTCCTACTAGGAAAAAGAAAACACTGTGATAAAGTTGTAAGACTAGCCTATTGTGATTTTTCTACCAGCCACTCCCAAACATGAAATGCAGTATTTCTTCCAAATGTTTCTCTACTTTCCTACCATGAATGCCTAGTTTTAAGCAACTAAAAATCACAGTAGCTTAAAACAATGATCAATCAGTTCTCCAGGAGGAGACACACAATAATGTGCCTATAGCAATGAAGGATAAAAATGCAAAGAACTCTTGAAGTGTATTTACTACCTATTCCTGTGCCAGAAGGAATGTTAGCACACATTCATTAAGAATCCAGGCGTAGGGCCAGGCATGGTGGATCACCTGTAATCCCAGCACTTTGGGAGGCCAAGGCGGGTGGATCATGAGGTCAGGATATGGAGACCATCCTGGTTAACAGGGTGAAACCTGTCTCTACTAAAAATACAAAAAATTAGCCAGGCATGGTGGCACATGCCTGTAGTCCCAGCTACTTGGGAGGCTGAGGCAGGAGAACCACTTGAACCCAGGAGGCGGAGGTTGCAGTGAGCCAAGATGGCACCATTGCACTCTAGCCTCAGTGACAGAGCAAGACATCAAAAAAAAAAAAGGATCCAGGCAGGCATATATTATATCCCCTGCATTGATATTATACAGTGGGAATGCCAGTCCATTTAATAATTCACTGAAGAGTTACACAGTCTAGATTCCTTATTAAACATTACTTACACTAAGGTCAGAAGTCTAACGAATATTCAGTAGGGACAGTGGGCAATATTTTAATTGCAATACACTAATTTATGTCTGTATCTGCTTGCATGCATTTAGTTCATCATTATTTTTCATGTATTTATAACACAAAGCAGTGAGAAACTTTTCTCTAAGGCAAAAACATTTTACAACTGCATTCATTTTTAGACCTTAAAATTTACAGTGAATATCCAAAAGCTTCCTAAGCTGTATTTTAAGCATGTTGCCCTTGAACAGGAAAGAAAATAAATAAAAAGCTACTGTACTATCTAGGAACCCCATTTCCTGGCCCCAAAAGTCAATACCAGCAGAATCAGTCTGTCACTGACCGACCAGCAGCTTTATGAAAGAGTTTAATCCAGAAATCATGACAAAATAACACTGACACTCCCAGTTCTAAATATATGTTGTAGAAAATCAATGGCTTATAACGTCAGAGGCTGGCAAACTATGGCTCATGGACCATCGGCTCATGGACATGCCCATTTGTTTATACATTGCCCAAGGCTGCTTTTGTGCTATGTCTGAGACCGTAAGTCCTGCAAAGCCTCAACTATTTAGTATCTGGCCCTTTAAAGGTAAAAGAAAATAAATAAAAAAGCTTGCTAGCCCCTCATTTAGATAACTACCGACAGCACATACAAAAAGTTTTAGTTACCATTTAAGAATCTGCCAGTTTACTTAACTTATAAACAATCTTTAAAATCTTAGCTTCCAGGCTTCTCCCCCAATAGAATTATTTAGTAATTTTATAAAGTCGATGACAATGTTTCTTAGAAAATGAAGTAATACAACATAGGTGATACATATCTAAGAAAGACAACATTCTGGAGTTCCAAAGATGTTTCCCAAATGGATTCAAGATTGTGCTTTTTTTTTTTTTTTTTTTTTTTAGACGGAGTCTCGCACTGTTGCCCAGGCTGGAGTGCAATGGCACAATCTCAGCTCACTGCAACCTCCGCCTCCCGGGTTGACGCAATTCTCCTGCCTCAGCCTCCCAAGTAGCTGAGATTACAGGTGTGTACCATCACACCTGGATAATTTTCTGTATTTTTAGTAGAGATGGGGTTTTGCTATGTTGGCCTGACTGGTCTGGAGCTCCTGACCTCATGATCCGCCTGCCTCGGCCCTCCAAAGTGCTGGGATTACAGGCGTGAGCCACTGCACCCAGCCCTAGATGGTGCATAACTTTTAGGTAGAAGGGACACTGTCACCTTCAATAACACAGATGCCTAGCAGGCCCCAAGATCACCAATCTCACAGCCTCCCCAAGGCTGCACCCACTGAGGATGGGGTGCAGAGCCAGCCCTCACTGTCTACCATGAGGAGAACCATTAACAGGCAGAGAAACAAGTCCCTTCCTCCTGGGGTGGGGACACAGGCAATCGTGTTCCACATCCTAATGCACACCTCTCCCTACATAGCACCTTCCGGCTGAACGCTTGGTTGGTAGTTCAATTTTTGTAAAATAAATATTTTCCTCATTGTCTTACACATTCAGAACTGCCTTCATTCCTGACTCATCTCAAGCTGGCAACCTTCCCTTCCTCGTACTTTAGTTTCTTATACTCTTTCTACCCTTCCTCACCCCCCCACAAGAAAAGGAAAACAGAGGAAGACGGTGAGACAAACAGAGTGCTTTAAGACAAAGACTCCAGAGTCAGGGCACGAGAGTGGGGGCACGGGTGAAGACAGCAGAGGATAAAGGAGAGGAAGGAACGAGGAGGGGCTGGTGGCTGGGGGAGAGGCTCAGGAAGGGGCCAGGGGCTCAGGGTGCAATGTCAGGCAGGGGATCCAAACTTCGCCAGCCCCAGAATTGGCTTCATATTTCTGCCCCTTTTGGTGCCTTTTTTTTATGTCAAAACACGGCCCCAGCACTCCTCAGTGGCTTTCTAATTTTTCAGTTTTCTCAGGCTCCACTCTTACCAGATTAACAAAATTTGTCAAACACTTACTATGTGTCAGACACCCTCCACTTCCTAAAAACACATCAGATTCTCTGCCCTATAGACTCAGTAACCCCAGCAACAATCTACACTGAAGAAAATGAGGGCAAGAAGTCTGAGAATTTTCCTTCCACTCTGGTAGAGCAAGGGTGTCTTTGGTAACAGCAAATATCCATGCACCAGGAGTCAAGGCAAAGTGGACAAAGTTCTGCAGCAGGGACTCTTACTAATCTCACAACATCAGGGAATGCTACAGAAAAGTGGCCTGTCTGGCTGGGCACAATGGTGTGCACCTGTAATTCCAGCACTTTGAGAGGCCACAGCCAAGGTCACTTGAGGTCAGAAGTTGAGATCAACCTGGGCAACACAGCAAGACCACATCTGTATACAAATTTTTAGAAACTAGCTGGGCATGGTGGTGTGCCTGTATTCCCAGCTACTGGGGAGGCTGAAGCAGGAGGACTGCTTGAACTCAGAAGTCTGAGGTTATAGTGAGCTATGATTGCACCACTGCACTCTAACCTGGGCAATGGAGCAAGACTCTTGTCTCTTTTACAAAAGGGTGGGGGAGAGAGAGATGGTGGGGGAAGGATGAAGCAAAGAAGGAAGAGGGAGAGAGAGAGAGAGAAAGAGAGTGAAGAAGGGAGGAGACAGGGACAGGGAGATGAAGGGACGCAGGGGAAGCGGGGAGAGAGCAGGGGAGGGAGGGAGCGTGCATGAGTGAGCACACGGTCTAGTTTGCCCTGTTATTTACCAAAAGTGGAGTGGGAGAGAGAAGCTTATATGGAAATGTTTTTAAACTGATCGTATATTCTCTGCATGCTCACTTAGTGTATACTGAACATGGTGATTGCAGATTATTAGAAAGATCCATTATTGCGGCCCTGGCTATACAGCACAGCAAGCCTAACACAGAACGGAGCCTCGCCTGCCCTGGGCGTTTACCCATCTGCCACTTCCAGTGCGCTGGGAAGCCTGGAGGGCTAGGCGGTGTGGAGGCTGGGACTGACAGATTTGTAAAGGATGCTGTGTGCATTCACATACTTAAAGACTAGGAGGTAAACACAAAAATGTAAACAGTTGTGTGGTTGTTAGGGAATAAAGACGTTTTTATTTATATTTGGGGGAGAGAATTACTATCCTTAAATGTCATTTCGGGTTTGGGGGGTGAGGAAGAATACAACTAGAACAAACAGCCAAAGAGCTAGATCCTCTGGGGCTCTCACAGGAGTAATTGCACAAGCTATTTGGTGCAGGGATTTTAAGACAAACACATTTTGGCCCAAGGGCCATTAGTGTTGACGTGATTCTCAGCAATGCCCTAGATGGCGAAGGCTGCCCGGCAAGGCCTCTGGAGAGAAATGTAGCTCTGCAAAGAGCCTGCAGATCACAAACAGACTTTGCACAGGGTAAGGTGCTGCTCCTCAATGGAGAAGAAAGAGGAGTCAGCTCTAAATGCTAACAAAGAAACAGTGCAGAGGACAAGCCCAAAGGCCGGCCTGCACCTCAAAGGGCCTCACAGCCATGGGTCAGCAATGGAAACCAGCCACATGAACACAACAGGAGTGTACAGTACGTGGTGGCCAAAAGGGCTCACTCCCACCTAATGGGTATGCCCAGCACACATCTCTAGCCATGCAGTCCCACACAGATGCAGGCCTGGTGAGGCTAGATTGCCAAGACCTCCCATAAACCTGGAAATCTGGATTACCATATCATAATACGGGATCCCCCAAATGTTGGCTCGGGATTTGTATTTTTTGGTTTGTTTTAGTGCTCCATAGGCCAAACAAACACATCTGTGGATTCAGTCTGGTCCACAGGGACCAGCTGTCTGCAAACTCTGGTCTGACCCTTGATCCAGAAGGGCTTACAGTTGAGCAAGAAGCCTTTAACCTATGTTCAACCTCTTTCAGAAATGTCTCCATTAGTAAAAGAAGGAGATTTACTTTGTACAATGTTTTCAAAGAAGGGCAAAGAAAGACAAAAACAATATTTCCAATCCTTTGGAAGAAAAAGTAAATCAATATTTAAAATTTGCATGTACATAGTGCCAAAACATCCCCTCCCTCATTACTTTCTGGTCACCTGGGGAGGGAAAATGTAATTTTTGACAGTGGCGATCAGACTGCCCCCACATTAACCAGGGATGAATTTTAATCACTGATTACCCCAGAACCACTCATTATGTTCCTCCAGTCTCATGTAGCCTCACCCATTCCTGCCTCAAATTTGATCAAGCCTTTAGTTCCACTTCTAATATACAGTACTATACAAGAAACATAGGGAAAAGACATGTTCATTCATTGATGCCATTAGGACAGCATGGAATATGGTAAGTGAAACAACCTACCTACAAGTCATCAAAGGGAAGGGACTATTGATAGTGACAGGAAGCAGCCAAATGCCTTGGCAGATAGGGGCAGGTCCATGGTGAAACCCCACCTTCGAGCCAAAAACAGCCTGAAGGCTGAAAGACGGGAGACTGGTCCCAGATGAAACCCATGACTCCCTGTTTGTCCAGTTGATTCTTTCTGAATAATGCCTTTTAACAAATCAAATGTGGCCTGCCCCTCCCTTATTCTGATCCCATAAAAAGCCCTGGGCCCAGCCACATGGGAAGGAGAGAAGCACCCGACTGCAGCCTCTCTCCACTGAGACCTATTTCATTGCACAATAAAATTTCACTCTGCCCTCCTCAGCCTTCAATGGCCAGCGTCTCTTCATTCTTCTTGGGTGTCATACAAGAACTCGGGAACCACCGAACACAGGTATAAACTATTACACAGGTGAACTGGGACACCCCAGCATAGAGAGTGAGGCCTGGGTGGGGTGTTGCCGGCTGGGGGGGTCTCCAGCTTGCAAAGTGACCAAGAAGAAAAATCCTTTATCAGCTATTCTAGGTTAAGAGAGTCTTAATAGACCTACCAATTAAATGCAATATAGAATTCTCAATTGAATTCTGGTTTAAACAGTCCAGCTGTAAAAGGCATTTTAGGGTCAGCTGGGGAGATTCAGATAATGGATCAGGTAATAGAGTCCATTAGGCAATTCGTCTTAATTTTGTGAGAACAGTAGTACGATTACATAGAAATAGGTTCTTGTTTTTTAGAGGCATAGACTTCAGTATTTAGGGACTAAATGTCATATGCCTGTAATTCACTTCTGAATACTTCAGAAGTGAAGGGATGGAACAAATATAGCAAATGCTAACAACTTAAATCTAGGTAAAGGGGATTGAGGCGAGCTGTGTCAAAGAGCTATCCTTATACCAGGTTGGGTCCCCATCACTCTCAATCACCAGGTGGCTGAAGGACTTTCAGCCATGTCCCTCCAATACCCTTAAACCCTTGTGTGTTTTAAATTTCAAGTCACCAGCTCCCAAAAGAAAAATTGATAGCAACCCAGGCAGGTTTAATGCCAGTGGCTCATCACACAATAAAGGAGCAACTGTGAAATGAATGTCTCTTGCAACCTTCTTTACGAAAGCGGAAAAGTCTGTACTTGGTTTGTCTCAGCGAACATTGCTAACTTTTAAGAAGCGGCTTTATAGGCTCAGGCTCAAATGCATCCTAGGTAACCTGAAATGAAGACACTGATCATAATAAAGGAGAAAAAGGGAGGGAGGTTAGATTTTAAAACTTGCATCAAAATGACCCTATTTAATGACTGCTAAGCCTGTGGCAAAAGGTTAAATGTCTTCAGCTTACTGAGAAAGAATGGTTTGAAATTTGAAAAGCTATCCTAAGTTTAAAAGAAAAACTTTAAGATGTTACTTAGCAAAATATACCTATTCTAAATCTAATAATAGTTGATACTCCAATTCAAAAAGCTCAGTCAGCTACTATCAAATAAAATGGCCAGCTCTTTAAATCTGCTAACACAAAAAGATACCTAAAAAAAAAAAAATCAAATCTCAGGGTTTTGGAGGAACCCTAAGTCATCCACTCCAATGACCCACCTAGTCCAATGACCCATCCAATTTTTTTTTTTTTTTTGAGACAGAGTCTCACTCTGTCACCAGGCTGGAGTGCAGTCGTGTGATCTTGGCTCACTGCAACTTCCGCCGCCTGGGTTCAACTGATTCTCCTGCCTCAGCCTCCCGACTAGCTGGGACTAGAGGTGTGTACCACCATGCCCAGCTAATTTTTGTATTTTTATTAGAGATGGGGTTTCACCATGTTGGCCAGGATGGTCTCGATCTCTTGACCTCATGATCCACCCACCTTAGCCCCCTAAAGTTCTGGGATTAGCATGAGCCACCGTGCCAGGCCAGCAATTCTTGAACTTTTATTCTCTGAGAAGAGTATTGATTGATCACTAAGCATAACATCAGAAGTCACATAAATCTGAACTAAATGGGTCCCACCACTCCCTATAGCCTGGTTTGATCTCGGGCTGATGATAACTTCTCAATTTTCTTACTTATCAAATGGAAATCCCCTCTTCACAAAATTTAGGCAGAACCTATGACATTACACTGGGTTCCATACACGTTGTCGGCCAACCTGTGAGCACTCAACTAACAGTCTCTAATTTCTGTGAAGAGGTTAGGCCCTGGCTCAATACCTAGCTCTACAGCTTACTAAACCTTTCTTGCCTCAGTTTCTTTATCTGCAAAAGGGAAAGAACAATAGTCCCTGCTGCATAGGACTTTGCTGGGAGGACCCAAAGAACTCCTATGTAAATAGTTCAAACCACACTTGACACACAGCAAGTGCTCAACAAAAATGAGCTGCTGAAACTCACTACCCTCCTTCCCTACACCCACATTAAGAAAGCACAACTCACCTACTGTAACTGCACACTTCATCATGGCCAAACACCAGGACTTGTCCCTGCCCCGCCACAGAGTGTCTAAAAGACATCCAGAAGAGTCAGTGGGCTGCTGAGCCTGAGGTTCCTGCTGCTGTTTTGGCCTCTGTTTCCTCGACCTGCCTCGGTTCCTGACCCTGTCAGCGGTGCCGGCCTTGTCACCTGCACCTCTCCTCTACGCAAGGATGGCCAAGGCACTCCGTGGTGCCTGTGTCCCCCCAGCCTATCACTCATGTCCTTGGCTCTGTCCTGACCCCTAAGGTGAGGGTCAGATGCAGAGCCATGACTTTCTGTGCCCAATCCCAGCTGGGCCTCATGTACCCCAAGTAGAAGTTTCTGGGACCTACCACAACAAGAGAGTGTGCTCCCTCTGTAGGGTATAAAGTAGTAATTTTGCACAAACATCAGCATCAAATGGAGACTGTTCCCTGCCTGTCATCCCACTTACTCCCCAGATTCTTTTCTCTGAGCCCAGCCTTGACCTTGCTTCCCTTAACCTCCTCTATCTAGGCTCACCCTTCATCCAACCCCTAAGCAGGCCTCCTGTGCTGGTCCACAAAGAGCCTTTGTGAGAATGAGAAATAAGCACCTCTCCTGGATGCTTGGGAGAGATGCTTGAGAGCCAATGGGACCACATGACAATGAGAAAAAGGTACCCCTTCCTTCAGGCTGGCCATCAGGTGCCACAGCACATAGTATTACATTCCATTTAATGAATTCAAGGCAGTTTATCAGGCAATTAGCATGTGCCAAGATTTCTGGACCTGCAAACAGCAATAAGGCAGGGCTGCAGCCTCTAAGCCTCCCAAATCCACTAAGACAATGGGGCTGTAGGAGGAGGGAACCGGTAGACCCACCACAGCCCCTGGAGCAGCAGTGTTCTGTCCCATTGGGCTGCAGTGATAAGGGGGGCAGGGGCCTCAGCAGGAGTGCTGCCACCCGATCTGGGCCCTGACAGATGAGTGGGCAGCTGCCAGAAAGAATGTGAGCAGATGCCAGGCAGAGGGGAAAACACAGGCAAAGGCAAAAGGTGGCGACTTCATGGCACATTTAGCAAATGTGAGTTTCCAGTGAAGGGGTGGGAAAGGGAGGGAAGAAGGGAAGGAGGAGGAACAAGCTCACTTCATGCAATCTTTTGGTAAATACTTCCTGAGGTATTAAGTGCTATAATAGGTCCCAGAAAATAAAAATGAATAAATAAAATAGAATCATAGTCATCAGTGGAGAAAAATCTAATTTAAGGAGAAAGAAACAATTCTAAGTACAAAACAACAAGTCAACCTCACTGACAGAACTGCCCACAGTGCTTCTCAGGTGTCATGAGCATGCCAGAGACAGGAAGAGGTCTGCTGGGGACCAGAGCGGCAGCCTGTGTGATGGAGGAGAGGAGGACCCAGCTGGTGAATGTAGGACGGGCCATAGGAGGAGTCGCCAGATCAGGGTGAGGTTAGAGCAGGGTATATCTTTGGGAATGGTGACAGCAGAAACAGGATGCAGGCACACAAGGGTGCGTTGTGGCCACCCCACGTGGGCTTGTTTTGAGCAGGGTTTTACTTCCCTTTTGATGTCTTAGTAGCGCTCTACATGAAGCCTGCTTTCTTTTCTTGTTGGGGACATGGATAGTCTCACTCTGTTTCGCAGGCTGGAGTGCAGTGGCATGATCTCAGCTCACTGCAACCTCCACCTCTCAGGCTCAAGAGATTCTCCTGCCTCAGCTTCCCGAGTAGCGAGCAGCTGGGATTACAGGCATGTGCAACCACACTGGGCTAATTTTTGTAGTCTTTTTAGTAGAGACAGGGTTTCACGATGTTGGCTGGTCTAAAACTCCTGAACTCCGGTGATCTACCCACCTCGGCCTCACAAAGTGCTGGAATTACAGGCATGAGCCACTGCACCCCACCAAGGCCTGCTTTTTAAAAAGGGTGCTTTTTTCTTTGCTCAGCATTTTTTTAAAAGCTGTTTTGGAAAAAAAAATCACATTCCATTTTTTTCCCCATGGTATGGATAATAAAGGCTGGATGTCTCTGACCTAGGGTGACTGTAGTCTCAATTTACATCTTACGTCCTGATGTCCCATTCAATGTCGCATTCATTCCAGACAAAAGTGTCCCAGTTTAGACGACAGATTATATGACTGCCCTTTTGTGTCCTCAAGGTATGGTCCAAAGGGAAGCATCTTTCTCTGCCATTGCTGTTTCCCACATGGGCCAACTGCTCAGACGTTCAGGTGGAGCCGCAGCTCGGTTATCCAATCTGCTCTGAACAAAGGCTCCTTTAATAAAGTGAGACTTGGTTAGAAGGAGCTGAAAATGATCTTGGGTCCTAAGCACTGGACTGGGGCAGAGAGCAGAAAAGGACAAGAGCATTTCAGGTACTGGCCTCTCAAGAGCGAAGTGGCCACCTCCAGCTGGAAGGGAGACCCTGCACTTGGGGCCCCAGAAACCCCTAGCCTCTGAGATGGAGCTGTAGACAGCGTCCATCACCACCTCAGAGGGGCAAGAAGAGATGATGGGCTCCACACCTCCCATCATCACCTGCCCCTGACCATCCCACATCCCCAAACATTGCATTCTGCCCCCCCAACCACCACCCCTTCCCAACCTCACGCCAAGTGACCCAGGGAACCTCCCTTGGAAACAAAGGAGTTGGAGTCCCAGAGATGCAAATCCCTGATTTTAAACATCAGCTGCTGGGCGCATTGGCTCATGCCTGTAATCCCAGCACTTTGGGAGCCCCAGGCAGGTGGATCACAAGGTCAAGAGAATGAGACCATCCTGGCCAACATGGTAAAACCCTGTCACTACTAAAAATACAAAAAAAATTAGCTGGGCCTAGCGGCGCGTGCCTGTAATCCCAACTACTCGGGAGGCTGAGGCAGGATAATCACTTGAACCCGGATGGCAGAGGTTGCAGTGAGCCGAGATTATGCCACTGCACTCCAGCCTGGCAATAAAGCGAGACTCCATCTCAAAAAAAAATCAGGGTCTACAGGATTTCTACCACTTTAAAGGTTCTGAAATGCCTGTCATGAAAATGCCCTTCCTCTTCCACCCATTATCCCGTCTACAGCAAGGGCGCCTTTGATAGCATGGAGGGAGAATGCAGGTCATCTGGCAAAATTTTAAGATGACATGAACCCACACTGTCACCTTACACTCCATCTCAGACCCACTGGCAAATGTGTCCCTGAAGAACTACAGCACTTCAGAGGAAGGAGGAAAGGAGGGATGTGTGCACATCTAATTATCAATTAAGAAAATGAAGACCAGAACCAGGGTTCAGAGTTTCTGATGCATTTTCTGGCACTTGGTCCATTTGGCCACAATACTATTTATCTTTCTAATTAATTTCATGAATATTCCTTTCCACTGTGTCCCTTAGAAATGATCCTGCCTATTATCATCTAAACAGTAAAAACTCAAGGTTCAAATTTGCTCTTCTAAGAGTTGGAGCCTAATTCCACTACCAGTTCGACCTTAAGTTTTACTTAACTGGCTTACAAATACAACATGAATTAATTTCTTTCTTTTTTTTTTTTAAATGAAGGGGTTTGGATAAAACAAAATAAAAACCCAAACTTAAAAAGAAATCCCCAGAATTTTCTAAATTCAGCTTCCTCCTTTGGCACTATAGATTTCATTGGAGAGAGTGAAAATAGGTATTTTTAACATAAGAGCACAATCCACTACCGGTCAGCATGCAAATGTTTACATTTTTAAAGATAATTTTTGTGGGTTTTTTTTTTTTGTCCCTTGGTGCTCTATATGTTAAGTAGTAGGAGAAAAAGATATTAAAAAGATGTCTGTCTCCAGTAAATTTCTAATCTAGTAATAGAGGCAAGTGAAAGAAATACCAGGAAACCACCAGGTAATACATCTGCAAATGCTGAAACGATACTGCACCCACTATGGCCGCTAAGAGGGATCAGGAGAGGAAAGACACGTGGGCTTTGATATGGGATCATCAAATTTTCTTTCTTAAAATTTTTTTGAAAGGCTTCATGGAAAGGCAGGGCATAAGGTGGGCTTTGGTAGATAGCAAAGAAGAGCCCAGACTCATGGAAGCAGTGAAACTGCTACTCTGAAAGGGAAGAGAAGGGAAGCACAGATACTTCTGCCCATGCCTAGAGACCTGGCTTACCCTTGCATGAGTGCAGGCACAGGGCGAACCACTCAGTGTGACTCCACAGTCATGCAGGAGAGCACATTCAGGTGGGATTTGCTCCCTCTGACATTACCAGCAGCACAGGCTGATGTCAGTGTCCCTGTGCATAAGGTTCCTTGTGACACAACTCAGAGACCTAAGCCTCCATTAGTTACCTGAGGTACTTCTAAGTACCTTTGTAGTTTTATAAAAAATATTTCACTAACATTTGGATTTTTTTTTCTAATTTCTCTTGGTGCCATTCTAGTAACTTAGCAATTGCTTTAATAGACAAAACTCAATCATGCATGATCTAGCACAGGTGAGACAATTAGAGGCGTGCTTACCAATGGCAGCAAAAGGCTTATGTGGGGGTGTGTGGGATGGAACAGCTAGCTAGCTAGAAAGAGTCCTCTTTACAGAGGGTCTGCAGTGTCAGGCAGGGGCACTGAAGCCTAGGGGTCGCCAAGGGCCACAGCACAGGGGACTGACAGGGAGAATCCAGAGGCAGGGACTCTCCTTACCATTCACCTGCCCTCATTGTTAAACCCCACAGTGTTCCAAGGCCACCATGCCACAAATGAAAACATACTGGGTAGAGGCAGTAGGTATGTTCCCATCACTCCTCAAATGCCACTGGCCCATGTGACCTGCACAGGTAGTGTAACCCTTCTGAATTTAAGCTTTGTCAACCATAAAATGGAAAAGTTGGACTAGAAGATCACTGAAGTCCACTCTAGGTCTAAAGTTCAAAAGATCGTTGGTCTCTAAAATCAGGTTAAAATGCTAGTGCCAGGTGGCTCCACCCTCACCCTGCTCCCAGTCCAATAACTTCATGCAACACATCGCTGAGAGCCAATAGGAACGAAAGGGCTGATTTAAAGATACAGGAATATCAAGTGCAATACTGAAAATAAAAAAGCTGAAACACACAGAAAAACGTGGATGCTTCCCTCCTGGTGCTTCTAGAAATGCCACAAAATCACCACACTTGCCTCAAATCACCAAATCTCTTAATTCAGATTATACATGTGAAGAATAACCAGTTCTCCTATAAATAAAATGACACTTTTATGTTTTCCTAAGTTAGAAATTTTTCCAAGTATTAAAATAAGCACAGCTATAGTCCTAAACTGTATTTTTCTACTGAGAAGACAACACCAGAAGCTAATCTCATGAAATCACTCCATGTAAGAACCAGCCTGTTAACTACTGTTGTGATGCTAAGTTCAGAACTCCTGTGCAAAATGTGGTCCTAGAACCAGCTAGACCAACATCACTTCCTAAATCAGAATCCCTGCAGGTGGGGCCCAGCCAGCTTTGTCTTAAGAAGTCCTCCAGGTGATTGTGACACGCACCTGAATTTGACAACTGCTTGTCATTTTTCAGAAGCCCACAGAAGTAAAAACAAAGCCAACATACCTGGCTCCAAAGATGTCCTTTTTGGCGAGATCAATTCCAGAAACAACTTTTACTCTGAGAATACGGGACTCCCCCTGTGAGAAGAAGAACAAAAAAGAGGTTAAAAAATTGATCTTCAATGAATCACTCTCCCATCCAATATTGAAGTCATTGATTTCTACTCAGTCCAGTATTGGGATACAGAATAAATTGATTCAAGCATAAGCAATTCTTCCTTGCACTGAAGTTCAAAAAGCAATATTACAGCTCTAAAATTTTGTAACTGTAGAAACTTACAGCATCCAAGTAAATTAAGCACAAGTTTAATTCAAAGTAGAGCACTAAGAGCAATTACTCCTGACATTTAAAGTCGGTATTTCCCAGCTGTACCAAGAATACAATCACACACATAAAACTATCTAAAGGTCCAAGAGTCACAAGTTTGCACAAATAAATAATTCCTCCCTTAAGCTGACATTTTTATGTGACCTGCAATAAAAAGAAATTTAATGTGATAAAACGTTTCAAAATTACAGTGCTTTTAAAATATTGGCATGAACAAGCAAAAATAATTCCTTAGTTCCAGTAAAAAGAAATAAAAACCATCCTAAATGGAAACCACCCCAAAGTGTCTCAGAAATCAATCACCTGTTCATTTGCTCATTTATTCACCATTTCTTCATTCATTCCAAAATTTCCTAAGAAGCTCCTATGCCCGAGGCCTTGAAATACAGACATGAATATGCTCCAGGTTCCACTGAAGGCGACAAGCAGCCCAGCAGTATAGGACTCTACCACAGCTTAGAGTAGTACTTAAGGGCTACAATATTCAGGACAGGTGAGATGGCTTAGGAGAAGGTGGTAGGCAGAAGTCCAGGATAACTCAGGTTTCTAGTTTGGATCATGAACTGTCAACATAAACTGAAATAGAGGACTGTGTCCAAGGTGTCTATGAAGCAATCAGACGGAAAAAAATAGATCACTAAATGGGGAGAAACGTCTGGTCTGAGCAGAGAATTAGAAGTTATCAATGTAGAGTTAGCAGTTATAACCAAGGTCTACAGAAACTTAGCCTAAAAGAGTGAGAATAAAAAGTGGCTCAGGATGGAGTTCCCAAGAACACAATGGCTGACAGAGCAAGAAAGCAATAATATGAAATTCATCTACCCAATATGTTTAGTCAAGATGTAGGCGACGGCAAGAAAATCTCAATGATTATATAATGTTGAAGAGAAAAACGGCAAGGCAAAAATAAAACATGGAGGGTACAGGATGGTGGACCTTTGTCAATTAGCTGCAAAGATCAAACACACATCCATGCAATGGACACATATCCTTGAGAGACTTTACACTCCAGAAGTCTTCCATCCACTCAACCATCCATCTAACCACGTATTCCCAACACAAGACCGCCCATGTGGCAAGCACAGTATCCCCATAATACGGTAAAGAACACCAATACGACAAAGATGATGTTCTCATCTCGTTTGTGCCAACGTTCTTTCAAACATGGCCTGCTTTCAAGGTTGGCAGGACTGAATGTGTTTGCCAGCCTTCATGAAAGGATTAAGAGATGTAAAGTAACACCAGGCAAGTTAGGGATAACTAAAACAATACCCTACTATAGCAACGGGTATCCCAAAGTGCTTACAGAAGCATCGGGGGTTAGCTGCTGTTCCCTGTTCCCTGGAGCACTGCAGGGATTGCTCTGCCCATCTCTGGAACACTCACAGGCTGGGAGTCACGGTTCTTTCTTTAGCACAGGATGTTATGTAGGCCAAGGCTCTTTTCTGGTTCTCACAGTAAGTTGTACCCTGCTGCTAATCATCTGATGCCTCCATGGCCTGCTCAGCTCAAATGATGTCACTGTTAGCGTATTTTTTACACATGCTTCAAAACTTGAAGTAGTACCAGCTATTTGGGGAGGGGCAGAAGCAGGAGGATCACTTGAGTCCAGGAGCTCAAGGCTGCAGTATGCTATGATCATGCCTGTGGGTAGTTACTGCACACAAACCTGGGCAACACAGCAACACACATTTTTCTTTTCTTTTCTTTTTCTTTTTTTTTTTTGAGACAGAGTCTCACTCTATCATCCAGACTGCAATGCAGTGGCGCAGTCTCAGCTCACTGCAATCTCCACCTCCCAGGTTCGAGCAATTCTCCTGCCTCAGCCTCCCAAGTAGCTGAGATTACAGGCACATGCCACCACACCCAGCTAATTTTTGTACTTTTAGTAGAGATGGGGTTTCACCATGTTGCTCAGGCTGGTCTTGAATTTCTGACCTCAGGTGATCCACCTGCCTCGGCCTCCCAAAGTGCTAGGATTACATGCCTAGCCACAACACCCCATTTCTAAAAAACTTTAATGCACAGAGAACCTGTAATGACATTTCTTTATTCCACAGGTATTTACTGAGTAGCCATGACGTGCCAGACATGTTATCTGGAGAAAGAGATGTAAACAAGACCGAGTTCCTGCCTCAAGCAACCCATCATCTAGTAGTTAGAAGACAGACTATAAATACATAATGCAAATGGCAAGCAATATAATTTCTGATAGTGGCAAGTGCTCTGAAGACAATATGACAGTTAAACAAAAGCAACTGAGTAGAGGGAGAGGGAAAAAGCACTAGGGAGAGGAACATTCATGGCTGAGTGATCAGGAAAGGCTTCATTTGGCAGAAAGACACTGGAGCTGAAACCTGAAGAAAGGAGGCCGAGTGGTGCGTGGGGCTGAGAGTTCCGGGAAAGGCTGACAGCAAGCCCCGCGTAACAGAGGGAGGCAGAGTCCGTCAGGGCACCGTGGGATCTGGTGTGGTCAAAGACCACAGAAGCCAGCCTCAGGAGAGGGTGGATTACCCCGACTATTTGGGGACAAGCACTGGAAAGTTTTAAGCAGGGGAGTGACAAAATGTGGCTTCAGTCTTTCAAAGAACCACTGTGACTGCTGTGAGGGAACAGGGCAGAAGGAGGGAGAATAATTAGACAGAGTTTCTGGCAAGAGCTTTTAATACGGTGGAGTTGGAGAGGTAACCAGATCCAGTATATAAAAATGTATTTGAAATACACGTTTTTTAAAAAACTTTCAAAATGGCTTATACAAGTGAGTTACAAACATGCTAGTTGTTCCACAGAAAAGTGTCCCTTTTCTACCCAGACATGCAGCTTGACTACATTTCCCAGCCTTCCTTGCAGTTGGGTGCAGTCACGTGACTAAGTTCTGGCCAATGGAACGTGGACAGAAGTGATGGGGCCTCTTTCGCACCGGCTCCATAAGCCCCACCCACTCAGCAGCCTTCACTCTCATCCATGTCCCTCCATGAAATGGAGAAAGCCATGGAGATCAAGAAGGGAAAACCATATAAAAGGAGTAGAGCCAAGCACCCCCATCTCCTGACTCTCCCCAAAAATGAGCTGGAGATAAGACTTTTTCTGTTTATTCCCACCCAAAACCAAAAGTTGTTATAGCAGTCTACCCTCAAGTACAATGTAATCTCATTTTTTTTTAAAAAAAGTCAATGATATAGCTGCATAGAAAAAGACATGAAAAGGGTGATATTAACAGTGATTACCTCTGGAAAATGAATCACTTCTTTGGACTTATTTTCATTTTTTTTCCTTTTGAAACATTAAATATTTTTGTTTATAAACTAGACTTTCATTTTTTTAAAAAAGTAAATACTAAGAAAACCAAAATAAAAATTTTAACACCATTCAGGCATGATTTTGCATAAGAAAAACAAACCTGCCACGTGTGGTGGCTCACATTTGTAATCCCAGAACTTTGGGAGGCCAAGCAAGGCAGGTGGATCATTTGAGGTCAGGAGTTCAAGACCAGCCTGATCAACATGGTGAAACCCTGTCTCTACTAAAAATATAAAATTAGCTGGGCATGGTGATAGACACCTATAGTCCCAGCTACTCGAGAGGCTGAGGCAAGAGAATCGCTTGGACCCAGGAGGCAGAAATTGCAGTGAGCCAAGATCGTACAATTGCACTCTAGCATGGGTGACAGAGTGAGACCTTGTCTCAAAAAAAAAAGAAAAGAAAAAGAAAAACAACCCTTTGAGTTATTTTTTAGGCAACTCACAAAGGTATAGAGCTGCAAATATGGAAGACATGAAGGGGTTCTCTTACGTAACACGTAGGGAACAGCTGAGAGGCGACCTTTACCAAGCACTTACTGTTTACAAGCACCTGTTGCAGGAAATTTCACTTCTCTCTCAAGTTCCAAGAAAAGAGAGCATTATTCTATAAAAAATAATTTACACATGCATTTTAGAGACACAGCAAAAATGTCTTATCTTTGTTTCCTCAAAATGACAAGCTTAAACACAGATAAGCAGCCACCGTCATTCTGTAAGGAAGCACATGACAAGGTGTGTAACCAATTTATCAGATGCAGTGGCCTCAGGCTGAGCCACTGTACTTTCTGAAGCATTTTATTACTTTCATAAAATCTATGCATGATATTCTGACTCCTGTTTATGACTCCAGTAGAATTAAATATTTAACTAAGGTGGCTTTGCTTAGACAATGAAAATATTATTCATAGATTGACTGTACAATGCAGAGGAGAAAGAACAGAGTAGAGACGAGGCTGAAGACAACTTTCAGCATCTCTTCCTGTTATTAATCTATTGTTCTATACTGTAATTGTGTAACAGGGGTGATTCTGTTAGCTTTACATATGTTTTTCTTTCACACTGAATTTTCTAATTCTTCACCAAGACATAAAACGAGATAAGGTGCCCAAGCCGTAAGTGACAGCAGCACACTAATAAATAAAGTGTCCAAACTGAGAAACAGGTGGTAATCTGAAGGTCCGTTTGTGAGACCTCCATCTGGAACTCCAGCAGCCCTACTCATATAAACTGTGCACAAGCAGTTACTAGAGTCCCATGGCCACCCACAAAGCCTATAAAATACATAATCCATCAACAGTGTTCAGGTGGTAAAATAAATTTCAAGTTCCAACTCAAAACTCAAGATACTAGAATTTTCCATTTCTCCTATGACTTTGTCTTAAGAAGGTTAATTTGTTATCTTTTATTCTTATTTTCCACAATAGCAGGTCCTCTCCTAAAAAGATGATATCTGAGCTGGGAAATAGTGTTTTTCCTGCACAGGGAGCCACTGTGACCCCAAGATCACGTACACCAGCTGTCCATGTGGACAAGAAGTTCTAAGCCAGGGACTTCCACAGTTTGATCACTATCAGCTAAATTAATTCATGTATTTACCTTCCATATTCTAAAGTACATTTCTAGTTCTAGCTATTACCCCTCACACTTGCAGGCTTACAGTAAACACTCTGGATTAAAACAGATGACCAAGGTTTTTTGGACCACATAAGTATGTAAGTTATATACATTACTTTAGTTGCTTTAAAAAGTAACTAAGCCAGCATATGGACCATGCCTACCGTGTGGCTGCTTCACAGTAGCTATAGTTACTCTTTCCATTTCTGCCTGTTCTTGTCCTAATCCTGAGACAGGATCCTATTTCATCCATTTTTAAAGACTTTTTTTAGAGCACTTTTAGGGTCACAGCAAAATTGAGAAGGCAAAGAACTTTCCCACGTACCCCCTACTGCCACACATTCACAGCCTCCCCCGTTATCAACATCCTGCATCAGAGTAGTACCCTGTTACAATTCACACATCAAAATCACCTGAAGCCCACTGTTTACATTAGGGTACACTCCGTGAGTTTGGACAAATGTATAATGACATGTATCCACCACTATAATGCCATACAGAGTACCTCCACTGTCCTGAAAATCCTTGGTGCTCTGCCTACTCATCCCTCCCCTGCCTGATTTAAAAAAAAAAATCTCACACACTGTCCTATTGCCTCCCCACCCCACACACCTTCCTGTTACTTCCAACATTTACAAGGTTGCATCCTCTTCACTTTTTTTTTCAGATGGAGTCTCACCCAGTTGCCCAGGCTAAAGTGCAGTGGAGCAATCTTGGCTCACCACAACCTTCGCCTCCCGGGTTCAAGCGATTCTCCTACGTCAGCCTCCCAAGTAGCTGGGACTACAGGTGCATGCCACCATGTACCACTAATTTTTTGTAGTTTTAGTAGAGACAGGGTTTCACTATGTTGGCCAGTCTGGTCTCAAACTCCTGATCTTGTGATCCACCTGCCGCAGCCTCCCAAAATGCTGGGATTACAGGCGTGAGCCATTGCACCCAGCAATCCTCTTCACTTTCTATCTCCCCACACCAACGCCTGCCCGCTACACCTTTCTCTCTTTGTGTTGGGTCCCACAACCTATATTGCTGCCACCCCTCCTAAAATACCTCTGAGTTCTCCACATCTCCACATTTTGTTGAGTGTATGATTCTCCATCTAATCATACACTCAACAAAAATGCAGAGTGATAATGTGCTTAATGCATTGTGCTATCAAAAAGGAGGAGTGCAAAACTGAACCAGATGCATTATTCTCTCTCTCAGGGGCTCACAGTCAATAGCAGAGGCAAGGTGTGTGCACAGTTGCCTCTTACACAGCGGTGGAACAGAGACATAAGACATGAGTGGGAAGAACAAAGACCCACGGTGGGAAATAAAAGAAGTCCACTACCAGGACTGCATGTCCAGCTCAAACTCAGATAACACTGACAGAGGCTAATAGCCCTAACTCAAGGAAGGACTCACCGCCATCTCTGATCATCACTGGCAGCCCAACAAATAACACGTGGTCAAGTTCTGCTGTCAACAAGCAGACGCCCCAAGGATATGAGTTTCTGAAAAGACTAAGGGAGGCCAGGTTTAGTGGCTCAACTTATAATCCCAGCAGTCTTTGGGAGGCTGAGGCAGGTGGATGATGAGGTCAGGAGTTTGAGACCAGCCTGGCCAACATGGCGAAACCCTGTCTCTACTAAAATAAAAAATACAATACTGAAATACAAAAAAATTAGCCGGGCATGGTGGTGTGCGCCTGTAGTCCCAGCTATTTGGGAGGCTGAGGCAGGGGAATCACCTGAACCTGGGAGGCTGAGGGTGCAGTGAGCCAGTATCGACCCACTGTACTCTACCCTGTCAACAGAGCAAGACGGATAGACGGACGGATGGAGAGAGAGACAGAGACAGACACACACACACACAGACAGACAGACAGACAGGATAGGACAAGACAAGGCTGTGGGATTCTGTACAACCTAAATTTCTCAACTTGTACTAGGTAATGGCCACTGTTATGCCAAGTAGAAAAAGGGTTAGCAAATGGGAAAAAATAAAGGGATAGAACTCCAGAGCAGAACCCTAATTTAAACGCTCAAGGTGACTCTTTCTTCAAGAAATGATGCGGGTGCTTTTTGAAACAGGTCTACCAATTCTTGACATTTCTTTCTTCATGAGGTGGATAATTTCACATGGGTATCTGATTTGGTGACTCCTTTCTAATAGAATATGGAAAAGGTGACAGTGTGTGACTTTGGAGATTAGGTCATAAAGACATTAGGCTTCCTCATTCACTCTGGGGAAAGCCAGCTGTTGCCATGATGTGCAGGCACTCAATCAGCCCGAAGGAGAAGTCTCTGTGATGAGGAACTGAGGCTTCTTGCCTCCAGCCATGTGAGTGACTAATTTCAGAAATGGATCCTTCTGTTTCAGTCAAGCCTTCGGATGACAGCAGCCTTGGCTGACATCCTGACTCAGACTCATAAGAGCCCTTTCCTCGTACATGCCACTCGCTGTGCAAAGACACATGTCAGAACCACCCAGCTAAGCCACTTTTGATTTCTTGACCCACAGACACTGTGAGATAATAAATTTTTGTTGCTTTATAAACTGCTAACTCTAAAACTAATTTGTTATATAGCAATACATAACATACATTGTGAAAAATCCAATGCAATAATTACAGTCTAATTTCTCTTTGATAAGTCAAGATTTTCCTATGTATTAGGGTGATTCTTCAAAATAAGAAAAAAACAGCAGCAAGAAACAAAGACTATTGCCTGTGTTTTCTATCATGTCAAAGCAGTGGGATTTTTCAGGCAAAATTAACAGAACTTGGTGACTTGTTCAATGTAAGTACAGCAGCAGTACTACTTTTAAGAAATATGGAACCTGATGCTGTAATGCAGTCAAAATGTGAAACCAAGGCCACTTCAAAAAACTTAAGATATGTGATCATTTATAAGTATGAAAATTTTTTTTAATCCAAAAAGAATGACAATCAAGAGAAGCTGAGATACTTAAATGCACTGCTGAGATACTTACATGCACCACTAAAGTAACTCTAAATTCATCCCTCTACTCTACAGCGTCAATGTATGTTATTAC
Source organism: Cacajao melanocephalus (assembly GCA_963573385.1). Taxonomy (NCBI): domain Eukaryota; kingdom Metazoa; phylum Chordata; class Mammalia; order Primates; family Pitheciidae; genus Cacajao; species Cacajao melanocephalus. Next base: position 39,022 of record CAUYLG010026479.1, on the reverse strand, counting down.
TAATGGCAGGATGGTCCAACACCAGTTGGCTTAAGCTCATTTATTCATTCTTTCAGAACCTACTAAGCACCTATTACATGCCATGCTCTATATCGCTTGCTACCATATTAGTCCAATCTTAAAATGTCCCTTCTCCACTGCTCTACTGAGACCTCCCTAGGAACAAATGAATCTAATTAAAACTGCCTGTCCTGCCACTGAAGGCTCACCACAAGCAGCTTTACTGCTCCTGTAAGAACAACCTGTGTTCTGCACAGGGATCCAATTCTTTCAGTTAGTATCTGCCCATCCAACATCTATTCCCCAATGCTCTGCTTGAGTTCACACAGTGACTCAACCCAAAGTGGCTGCTCTGTGCTGAAAACATACAAGGAATAATGACTCAATCACACAGAGCTCAAGCTGAAGGATTTGCTTTCTATTATAAGGAGAGCCACAAATACACAAGTAACCACAATAAGAGATAAGTTTAGTAATGTGATGAATAACATTCTTCAGAAACCTGGAGAAGGAAGACATTAACATACACACAAGGGGTGAGGAGAGGGAAAAAGATGGGGAAAGTGGCAAAAGCTGCAGATGAGTGAATGTTTGAGCCAGGTCTTCAAGAATGAGGAAAGGGGACGGAGGAGAAGAGAAAGTTGGTGTCCTGGGAGGAACCAGTGTGCCAGGGAAGCAAGGGTGGGTGCAACAAATGCGTGTGGCCTGCACCTGGCTCTATCCTCAGCAGGACGCAGAGCAAACATAATAACCAGGTGAGTGGTGGCTCAGGGGTGCCATCACCCTGGATGACAGCACAGAGGGCATCTGAAAGGGAGAGGACAGGGATGCTAATTACATGGTCTTCTCCACCATCTGGCAGATAAGCATGGAGGACAGGGGACTGGCTCCAATGCTCCCAATGGGGGAAGAGTGTGGCTGAGTGACAGACTGGTTCTCCAGGGCCAGAGAGAAGGAATGCGCTCAAGTTCGCGATTTTGTTATCAGTGGGGTCTGCTGCCATTGGCTGGTAGAAAATAAAGAGGAGTGGTGGGTCTTAGGCTAAGGGAATAAAGGAATAGGGTTTCTTGGATTTGAGGTTGTCTTCCCAGTGGGCCAGCAGGGCAGTAAGAAGTCAGAAACCAGAGCTCAGTATCGAGAGATCAGAAATAAACACCCAGTGCGGAAAGCCTGGCTCTGTGATTGCCTTCTGATCAACCATTTATTCTGGCACTTAAGTAATGAAGCAGGACAGTCTTTTTTTTTTTTTTCTTCTTTTTCTTCTTGCAGGTAAGCCTTATTTCCTCAACTAAACCCTGAGGCTGCACTGCCCAATAAATTATCCACTAGCCACATGAGGCTGTTTAAATGTAAGTAAAATCAATTAAAATTAAAATTCCACTCCTTGGTCACACTAGCTACATTTCAAGTACTCAAGCGTCACCCATTCCCAATGGTGCTGTATTAGACAGTGCAGACACAGAACGATTCCATAACCCAGAAACCCCACTCTAAGGGCAAAACTCCACTCTAAGGGCACTAACACAATGCAAGAGTGCAGCAGGATTTGAGTAACCCCTTTGGAAAGGAAAGAAGGCAGGAAAAGCGGAAGAGGAAGGACCCCTATACTTCACCCAATCATAAATGCTGAGGACACATCAGAACACTATGGAACTGAAAACAATTGAGAACACTATGGAATTCAGCTACAGTGAAGTAGTTATAGTGACAACAGGAAATGACTGTCTGGAAATGATACAGCCTTCACTATAACAACGTTCCAGCATCAATATTTCACCTGCAATATTAAAGACTGGCATGCAAATTAAGTGCCTATCAATTAATAGGCACTTAATATGAAGCCTAATAAAGCAAAAACCGAATAGTGTAGAACCATATTCTTACAAAGACATTTTAAAACTCCTTGTGCAAATAAAGGACCAGTGGGGAAGGTGGCTTAATAGAGTGTGACAAAGATCTGATGAGTCCAGCATCCTAACGAGATCGCGAAGGTTGCACAGCATTCACAGGTAGAGTACTCAGGAAGCAAGGAGAGAGGGAAAATCCCAACAAGGGCTCCTGATCCCTTTAAGAGACTAGCAGATATTCGGAGAGGAAGAGCTGGTAGGAAAAAGAAACTGAAACTCAGTTAAAGAAGAACAGCTGAAGGAATGGTAGCGGCCGACCACCTAGAAAACTCCCTCTAGGGGCCCTGTGGCAATCCACTAGGTCCCAAGGATACCCTGTGGGAGAAGCCAACTGTGATTCAAAGGGAAGAAGGCCTTCTAACAAGGACATCTGTCCAGAGACGGGCTGGCAGGGAGCCGTGGCCACATCCTCCTGCTGCAGGAGACCAATGCCAAAGGCACTGCGTTCAGGACCCCAATGGGTTTCTGTCCATTCCAGTGCTAATTCCATAGGGCTTGCACTGAACCACACGGGGGTGAAGAGGTGTTTTGATTCATGCCTTAAAAGTGCTGGTATGATATTTCTTTCTTTCAATGACATCTGATGCCTCTGTCTCCGACTTGTGAACAGAGCAGGGCCACAGCATTTGAGGTGTTTTCCCTGAGTTCTTGGCCGATATCACTATTCTGCCATCATTTCTCTCATAAAAGGCATCACTGGAGAAGAGGCAGCTAAGCAGGTGAGTTTATGGGGAGTGGCAGGTTCAGGGTTACTTGTGGGTGGAGGCTGGGCTCAGTTTCATAGTCATGGACATGCTCACCCCCCTCCCCATGAGCCTCACATCTACCATGACTCAAATGTGCATCTCATCCAGAATGCAAATTCTTCCACGTGTGGACAGACTATTTTAGAGTGACTCTCAATTAAAAATGTTAGATATTCACATGCCAAGAATCCGCAGTAACTCAATGACTGGGGAGAGGAGGAGGCTGTCATTGAGCAGGGCCCACGAAATAAATAAGTTGGCAAGAGTTCCAGCTAAAAGAACACAGTCACTCTCTTCCGGTAATTAAAACTCTCCTTTTACCAGAATAGCTGGTAAAACTCCCATAAAAAGGTCTTCAAAGAAACCATTTATCAGAGGTTCTTTTGTTCTGAATCTCTAAATCATAAGACAGGAAACATTTTAAAATTCCACCAAGATCATAAAGACAAGATTATCGGGTGTTTATAGTTCTAAAAATGATCATATAAACAATGGCACTTTGTTGAAAGCCAAGAATTAATAGCTGAGAATCAAAAATTCTAGATTTTTTCATGGCAGTCATAACCCTGACCTCTCTCAATAAAGCAAAGTCTGGCTTTCTGGATGGAAAGTGTAGTTTGGAGTGGAAGAGGTCTAGGTTTCACGAGGTAGGTGCTGCCAAGGGCCCCTAAGAAGGTATTCTCTGGGATGAGTTCTGTTGCTTCATATCTGGATCTCACTAGGTAGGCTCAGACAGCTCCCAGCATGTTAAAGACACATAATAACAACCCCTCCTCCCTCCATTTTTTTTTTTTTTTTTTTGAGACAGAGTCCAGCCCATGCTGGAGTACAGTGGCATGATCTCGGCTCACTGCAACTTTTGCCTCCCAGATTCAAGCAATTCTCCTGCCTCAGTCTCCCAAGCACCTGAGATTACAGGCCTGTGCCACCATGCCCAGCTAATTTTTGTATTTTTAGTAGAGATGGGGTTTCACTATGTTGGCCAGGCTAGTCTTGAATACCTGGCCTCAAATGATCTGCCCGCTTCGGCCTTCCAAAGTGCTGGGATTACAGGCATGAGCCACTGCACCTGGCCTGAACAAAACTCTTAAGAAACTCAAGACAAGTGTCAAGTTGTAGATTTTAAAATGAGAAAATGGCCTCTTTCATGGATCTGAGAGCTCAGGACCAATGACTAGCATCTTCACTCTGTGAGCAAATTATAACCAATCAGCAGGCTGCATGGGGAGCATGCACTCAGAACCAGGGCTGAGCTTGATTATTCAAACACATGCTGTGCCCATCTCTACAAATAGGGAGACTTCCTGCTGCTGGCTCCCAGGTGCTGGAGTTCCTGGACCCTGGACAGGCCTTCGAAGGGCACTGCCAAACAGAATCCTCTCTGGGCTTCTATTTCCTATGCTCTAGGCTGCCGTTCCCCTTCCATTCCCAGGCTCTGTCCTGACAGTGCCACAGAACTGACAAGGGTTCTCCTCCAGAGACTGCCATCGAATCCCAACCCTGCCTCTTGCAGATCACCTCCCCCAGAAAGCTGGATGTTCCCAAACGCTTCAGCCATGTATTTACAGACAAGTTATTGGTTCATTCCTAACAACACTGTATTTGCTACTAGCCCAATCCTCAGAAGATAACTATTTCTCATTCTGGGTGGATATGACGTTCTTGCTAAGTATCCACTACTGGGCTATAGTTTGATGTCCCTACACTAACACTTACTGGCCACTGGAAGAAGGTGACTAGGAGAGCCAAAGCCCTGAGCTATCAAGATACCAGGATGGTGCCTGATATGGCTCTACAACTGGTTCTACCATCTGTCACATTCCGCAATGACTGCGAGAAACTGCTGGCCATCTCAGAGGAATTACAAAGATCAGAGATGGGAAAATGTCCCATCTTTTAAAGAAACGATTCTGTGAATTACACAGACTGAGCATATGATAGTTTTTTCCTCTACCAGAACCACCAATTTGCTAATTTTGCTCAGATCTCCTACTTGTCCTTTGGGCATCAGCCTAAGTATTACATTTTCTGAAAAGTCTTTCCAGGGCTCCTGGACTAGTTAAGTCTTCTTATAACAAGCTCCACAGTACCCTATGCTCTCCTCTTGCCCTTTACTGTCATTGCTTTTAAAATTAGCTGTCATGCCCAGAGATGGAGCTCTTGGAGGGCAAAGGCAGGGCAGATCACAGGGAGTGACAAGGATACAGGGGCACGTGCAATCATTCCTGGCCAGAGAGGCACAGAGCAATCCCTCACCCTGCTCAACACAGACTTCCTAGACTCTGGCAAACAACTGGCCACCCAAAGAATTTTAGGGGAAGTGAATCTATGACGTCAACCCAAACCAAAGTTGTAGAGAGAATTACTAAATAAGTTGTGAGCATTTAGAAAAGGAGAATAATCTGCAGCTAAGGTTCACTAAGAAGAAGACACAGGCAAACTTATTTCCTTTTTTGATAAGGTCAGTGGCTCCAGATACGTTGCCTGGGTAGCGTATGCAGACTTCGGCCAACCAGCCAGCAACACCAATACTACACACCTATTTATTCTAGACAAGATGATCACGTGAGGCGAACTGATGGTAAGGCTGGGTGGGACATTGCGCACAGCTGCTAACTCTTATCCAAGGTGTAATCATCAGGCCAGACATGGTGGTTCACACCTGCAATCCCAGCCCTTTGGGAGGCCGAGGTGAGCGGATCACCTGAGGTTAGGAGTTCGAGACCAGACTGGCCAAAATGGTGAAATCGCCACCCCTCAACTATACTTAAAAAAAAAAAAAAAAAAAAAACAGCCAAGGGTGGTGGCACGTGCTGGTAATCCCAACTGCTATGGAGGCTAAGGCGGGAGACTCGCTTGAACTCAGGAGGCAGACATGTCAGTGAGCCAAGATCATGCCACTGCACTCTAGCCTGGGAGACAGAATGAGACCCTGCTTCAAAATAATAACAATAATAAATAAAAACACACGAAAAATTAGCTGGGTGTGGTGGCACACGCCTGTAGTTCCAGCTACTTGGGAGGCTGAGGCAGGAGAATTGCTTGAACCCAGAGGCAGAGGTTGCAGCCAGCTGAGATCACACCATTGCACTCCAGCCTGGGCAACAGAGTGAGACTCCATCTCAAACAAAAAAATAAAAAAAATAAAAAAAGCAAAACAAAACACAGAAAGTGTAATCATCAGAAAACTCCAGGAATGGGTCAGAGGGTTATGTCATGGGGCTCTATTATTAGCTCCATTCAGTCTATGCAACGTTCTGAATCTGGATGAGGCTACTGATGGCACGCTAATCCAATCTGTAGCTGATCTACACAACTGGATAAAATGTCAGATGACTAAATTAGAATCCTGAAAGATCTCATCAGACTGGGTGGCAGGCCAAGTCGCACAGGATGGGGTTTGATGGTGGTATGTACACTCGGCTGCCCAAAACAACACAGGATGCAAGAAACATGACGATGAAAACATCAAGAGCAGGGGAAGAAATCTTTGGGGTTTTATTTTACCTGTAATTCATTATGACTCGACAATATGACAGTATAAACCACCTGCATTACCAAAAGTCCAGAGCAAGTAATGTCATCATACTCTGCCCAGGGACAGCATTATATACAAGCCCAGGGGGAACAATTAAAGAGGAAGGTTGCGGTTTTGCTTTTTTAAGTAAATAAGACAAACTCCATACTGTAGAACACTATGTAACCTTAAGAAAGAATGATGGTGTTCTGAATGCACAGGTTTGAAAATTAAAGACAGACTGACAGACTAGAGAGAACATTCTGGAGGATATGCCAGCCTTTCCGTAAGATAAAAAGGAAGAGGTGTGTGTGTGTGCGTGTGCGTGTGCGCGTGCGTGTGTGTACGAATATTTGCTTACATAAATGCATAAAGCAAACTGCAAGGACACAAGAAACTGGTAACACTGGCTGACCTTGGGGCCAAAAACTGTTTGGCTGGGGATAGAGGTGACTGAGAAAAAGAAAGACATCTTTGAATTTAAAACCATCTAAATATATTCAAAACTCAAAAATTCTTTTTATTGTTTAATATTTTTTGAGACAAGGCCTCGCTCTGTTGCCCGGGCTGGAGTGCACTGGAGTGATTAAAGCTCACTGCAGTTTTGACTTCCCAGGCTAAGTAATCCTCCCACCTTAGCCTCCCAAGTAGCTGGGACTACAGGTGTATGCTATAATATTCAGCTAATTTTTTTCTATATTTTTGTAGAGATTTCTCCATGTTGCCCAGGTTGGTCTCAAATTCCTGGGGCTCAAGAGATCTGCCCACCTCTGCCTCCTAAGGTGGTGGGAGCTTTACAAGTGTGAGCTACCACACCCAACCTAATCTGGTTTAAAAAACAATACAAACAAACAAAAAAACCAGAGAGATAGAAAAGACCAGATTCTTTCACTGGGAAGAAGGATGAGGTGGCAGAAGGAGTCATTTTCTGTTATGAGGGTGCAAAGGGCAGATCTCTCCCAAGTAGTGAACGTGCAGGGGACCAGATGAGTCATATTAAGGGGAAGGGACTCTCGGTCATTAACCCAGGTCAAACACAATGCAGGTGGCCTCCTGACGCTGACAGCTGGCCAGGCAGCACTGGGGAGGGACCAAAGGCTGGTAGATTGCCAGAAATGCAGGGCATGGGAGGCGGTGGGAGGGGGTGGCAGGGGGTTAGGATAATGAACCAGATGGCCCCTGATGTTCCTTCCCAACTCAGGAACATCGTGATTTTAGAACACCTGCACATGAGGAGCCAAAAACTCAATCTAAGAAGTGCACCAGATCACACAACACTTGATGCATGTATGTAACTTCTCTAAGACAAAGTACAGGAATAATTACAATTTCCATCTATTTCATAGTGAAAGGCAGATTGTTTGTAAACCAAAATTATTAGCATATTTTCTACTCACAACAGTTTCAAAATATCAGAGGTGCAACAACCAATTGCAATGAAATTAAAGCATCTCTAGATAACATTTGGGTGGGGCATTGCATGCATATGGACATAACCAATTATTGTGATTCTTCAAATCTTAAGTCCCAAAACAATTTATAGTGGCTAACCCACTCTACAAGAGATGTTTAAAATTCATTTTATGAAGAACACCAGCACTTCTGCTATGATGGGCTGGTCACCGGACTAGTTTTAGAATATAAAAACAGGAAGGGAAGGACTACATAAGAAAATAAAAGAGGTTACTGATTCAAGGAGTGGCTAAGGACCAGCTTGAATCCGCCACAAAAGTGCAATCAAAACATCACTGAGAAACCAAATCATCAGCTGGGAAGACAGAGGAAAGATAAACCTGGCCTGCAGGGGGGCTGCAAATAGAATTAAACTGTCTCATTAGACATCAAGAAGTCAGGAAGCCCAGTGCCACCAACTTAGGAGAGCTGCAGGCTTCAACCACAGGGACAGCAGATCCTGGAGGTGACAAGGATAACAGTACATGTGCAACTGAACTGATCATGGCTAGAGACTCCCAAGTGTCACACTTCAAACCCATTCCTGATTCCTCACTTCCCTTCTATCATCCCTGTGGCTGGAAGCCTGCAATTGACCACACACCACGAATAATGTTCACCCTAATTTATCTACCAGGCACCTGAATACCACAAATCATTGAGATTGCTGGCTTCACATTTAGGAGACAAACATGCCAGTGACCTCATCTTGGCCATAATCAGGCTTCTAGAGCTTTACTGCCTTAAAGCATTCAAATGCCCATTATGAGATTTAACTTTTCAGCTCAGCCTCATCACCCAACCATGCCACCTTACTGCAAAGAAATAACTCTTAGCAAAACCTCATTAGCCACATAAGCAACTGAAAAACTCTACTCCTTAGAGTTTACTGGACTTTCCTTGTGTTATGAGTCTCACAATTTTTACAAAGCAAAATAGAAATCTGTTATTTTTTCTAGTTTCCTCATAAAATACATAAGATCAAAGGATTTCATCTGAATCCAACTTGAAGTGGCTTTTAACTTAAAACTATCAAAGTCAAGTTGTCTGGCTTTTTTTTTTTCAAACCACAAGATAGTCTCAATTACTATGTGGGAGGATACTGCTTCAAAAGAGATGTATAACTAAGTAATATCAAAACTAAAATGACAAATGGTATTTTCAACAGAACACTCTGAGAGGAAAGAGAAAACAAGAACATTAGGATATTCTTTCTGAAGGCAACTGCATGATGCTAGATTGTGTCCATGGACTAGATTTCTAAAAGGCCATCTAAAATACATTTTTAAATACTTACTCCTTTCACAGGGGATATCTTATGAAGCTTGTTTTTGAATTGTCATAATGTGGACTAAACATATTATGGACTTAACATAATAACATAACATTATGTCACACTATGGATATAACATAAGTCCATATTACGGACTTAATATGGAGGAACGTAGTTCCAAAATAACATAAGTAACTGCTTCCACATTCGTTTTTCTATTTACATATATGCTTTTCTCATATCACAATAGTATCTGAAACATAAGAGGTGCTCATACACATTTGACGAATAACTGGATTTTTTTGTTTTATTTACTTATTTTTGATACAGAGTCTCGCTCTGTCATCCAGGCTGGAATGCAGTGGCGTGGTGTTGTATCACTGCAACCTCCACCTACTGAGTTTAAGCGATTCTTGTGCCTCAGTCTCCCAAGTAGGTGGGACTACAGGCACCTGCCAGCACACCCGGCTAATTTTTTGTATTTTTAGTACATGGGGGTTTGCCATGTTGCCCAGGCTGGTCTTGAACTCCTGAGCTCAGGCAATCGGCCCACCTTGGCCTCCCAAAGTGCTAGGAGTATAGGTGTGAGCCACCACACCCAGCCAAATAACTGGATATTGTGATTAACAGTTGAGCTTAACCAATTCTGCACTGGAAGTAACTCCTGCGCTTCACTGGGTCCAAAGGGTAGTTTGGGCTCAGCAGGTGTTACATTCTGTCACTGTCACCTAGTTTGGCCCCATCGGGTCCCAGTCTTTCTTTCTTACCCCACAGTTCTCTCTCTTTGAAACTGAGTTCTACTCAAAGAAGCAGAAGGTTCGATCTGGGCAGTCCTGGCTCCGGAGGATCCCTGAGCTCAGTTACCAGGGAATCCTGCAGAGCCAGGACTGCCTGGGTACAGTGTTCCTTTTAGGAAATCTTTCTTTGCCTTACAGACTTTTTAAATGCCCATGTCACATGTCCATTTCTCACATGATTTTTAAGGAGTTTCTATTGAATATTTTATTCATTTTTTTTATCGATCAGCCTCTCCTCAGTGCTATTTCTTTCTATAACTTCAAATTAATGTTTCATGCCACACACTTGGTACTTGGTTTTAACAATGTTTCACAAAGGTGCTTGTTTTTTGTAATAATGTTTCACAAAGGTACTTGATTTTTATAATAAAGTTTCACAAAGATACTTGGTTTTCAAAGTGTTTTGCAAGGGCACTTGGTTTTAACAATGTTTCACAAAGCTAACAGACTTGGTTTTCCTTTGACTCTTCAAACATGCTCCCTAGGAGACACAAAGTGGACCGCCTGAGGTCAGGAGTCAGAGACCAGCCTGGCCAACATGGTGAAACCCCATCTCCATTAAAAATGCAAAAAGTAGCTGGGCATGGTGGCTCACACATGTAATCCCAGCTACTCAGGAGACTGAACCAGGAGAATCGCTGGAACCTGGGAGGTGGAGGTTGCAGGGAGCCAAGATTGTGCCACTGCACTCTAGCCTGGGTGACAGAACAAGATTCTGTCTCAAAAAAAAAAAAAAAAAAAAAAAAATCCGTCTCTTCCCACTTCCAATTTAAATCTCTTCAGCTACAGTCCCTCAGACACACTTTGTACCCTTCCACAGAGCTTCTGCTGTATTGTAGGTCTCTCTACAAAGAGCCTGTTCTGTTTACAAAAGTCATTAAAAAAAAAAAAATTATCAAAGGAGAGGTTGTACGAAGGCAAGAATCAATGATTCACCTACAGGACAAGACTCAAGATAACCATTCCATGGGAAGTACGCATGATGCAGCTTGAGGCCAGGTGTCTGAACAGCAAAGCCAGGCCCCTCCCACAACCTGGAACCACTCATTTAGACTCTCCTTCCCCCAAAACCCTGAAGACACAGGAAAGGCATCAGCCACCCCATAGGTGGCTGTCAACTGTCAGGGAATGTTGATGTCTGTCATGCAATTTGCTACACTGGACAGGTACTAGATTCTCTGCAAGAGTCTATGTTGGAAGATGTTCCTAAGAAGTCACAGGACTGGCACAGGCCATCTTCCCAGAGTACCAATTTTTTTGGAAGTCTTCCCAGAGTACCAATTTTTCTGGTAGGTAGAAGAGTGGTTCTCAAAGTACAGAGTCCTGACTACCAGCATCAGCATCACCTGGCAACTTGGAAGAAATGCAGATTCCCAAGTCCCATGCCAGAATTCCAGAATCAGAATCTCCAGAACCAAAGTTCAGCAACCTATGTTTATAAGCATCCAGATGATTCTGAAGCACAATGAAATTTGAGAAACTATGTTCTATTCAAACAAACAAGGAAGTATCACGGAATGAAAGATGCCATTTGCATACATTTTTGATTTCGCATTTGCAACTGGACTCCTCTGCAGGGATCATCTCTTCCCCAGAGAAAACTTGGATGGAAATGTGTGAGAAGGGCAAATGAAATTTCCAAATGCACCTGTATCTGTAGATCTCCCAGATCTGTATCTCCAGCCCTAACTCCTTTCTTCCCCAGCATCCAAGCCCTGAATATCTGACTGTCTCGAAGCCAGCAATGCTGGAAAACCAACTGGATCTTTGCAGAAAACTGAACAGGTCCTGAATGCTGTTCTCATGCCTCTTGTTCCCAAGTCTTGCAGTATTTCAGTAACTCTCATCAAGAATCACTCGGTGAGAAGACACATACACATTAACAGAGGTACTTCAGGGTTGCGACCATTATGGAGTGTTTTCATCTTGAGTGCAATTTTCCATAATGACTAAGTTAGTTTTTTTTTTTAAGTTTTCTGAAGAACATGAGCAATACTTTCATAATAAGAAATTGTTTTCATAGGGAGGTACAACCACTTTATCTCATCCAATTTTTAACCAAATCTCACTGACTGTGCCTTTCTATCCTATGGGATATATTATTTGATATTCTATTTTATCAAATATGTATAAATAATACACTCATACTGCTCTACTATCTGCTGGAATAATTGTATTCCCTTCCTGTCCTGACCCTGAAGCCACTGGGGTGGTCCTGGTTGTCATCAGTTCAGGCTTGCCCCTTGAGCTCCATCGCCCACCTGACCCCACCTCATCCTCGTACACAGCTACCTCCTTGCTCTCTAAATCCACAGATTATTTCCAAATTAAGTCAATTAAGTTACTATTAACACTCTACCCCGTATGTCCAGCACCACTGGCAAGCCTTCCCCAGGCAACATACACACATACACACACACACACAAAATACACACAGCAACGCACACACAGCAACACACACACAGCAACACATACCACACACAGCAACACAAACACACACACACCACACACAGCAACACACACACAACACACACAGCAACACACACAACACACAGCAACACACACATAGCAACACACAGACAGCAACACATACAGCAACACACACACACAACACACACGGCAACACAGCAACACACACACACACACACAGACACAAAGAGCCCAGGCACAGCTACCTTATCTTCACAATCACCCCTTTAATTACCATGCTATGGTGGTATCCATATTTTTACACTAATTCTGGGCCCTCACCTTCATCTTTCTCAAGCTTTATTGAGCACCTATTAAACACCAGAAATTTATGTTTTGGAATGAGAACAACTCATCCATGACCTACTGAAGCTCACCTTGACACAGAAAACATCCAAATATATGGAGATAAGAGTAACGATGTGGTAACACTCAACAGAGAAAAAAGATAAATGGATCAACATCGAAGAGAAAGAAACAGAACAAACAAAGGTGGAGGGAGGGGGCAGACAAGGCCGGCCAGCCACTTGGAGAGCCATTCTCAAATAGTTTCTTCCCGTATGTGGTCCATCTGTGGCAGAAGCAGCACATTTCTTTCCCTCGACCCCACTCCAGGATACTGTACCAGGCAGATGAGTCTGCCTGATGAAGAACTGTGAAGAATCATTTTAGGTGAGAATCTAAGGAATGCATGTTTGACAAAGGAAAAGTTCCAAAAAGTCAAGGTTGTTAGTCACCGAACATAATACTCAGGAAAGTTATGAAATCTCTTGTAGAGGGCTTTTAAAAATAGGTTAGATTCCAATCTCTCCTCCTGGTTGAAGTGCAGGCTTAATTCCCAACAGAGACAAAGTTCAAAGTCCCTTTCGAGGTGGAGGAGTCAAGAACCTCCACCAACTCACCTGGGCCAGTGAGGCAAGATCACAGGAGAAGGGGGTCATGGTAAGACCCCTCCCGCACTGGACCAAGCCCCCCACCCCCTAGTATGGAAAACTCTTGGCTGGGTGCCCATCAACCACAGCCACCATGGCAAAGACAGCCAACAAGTGTGGGCCGTTCTGGGACTGACCACCACAGCTCACAAAGGGACCAGTCACCTGAAGGAATGCATGGCCGCTCCTAAGAAAGAGTCATTCCTAGTCATCCCCACCACTTCTCTGCAAATAAATATTAAACGTTATATAATATCTAACATCTAAAACACATTCTGTCAGTCCAAATCATGGGTGCTTTTAAGGGTCTCTCTTTTAAGTACAGGAAACAAAAGTTTTAAACCAGAAGTTTAAAATATATCAGAAACAGAAGGGTTGGTGGCTCAGCCAACAAGAGAGATAGGAGGAAAACAATGCACTGACTTCAGAACTGAAAGACATCACCCCTTCACAGGATACAGAATGCCATTTTATTTGGTTAATTACATTGAACTCTTCATTAAATTATCTTAAAAGGCAAACAAAAAGTGTTACAAAATCTAAGAGAAAATCCACAATTCTTCCAAAAATAATCTAGTAATTCTACTCAGTATTCAGTATCAGAGAAAGCCTTACTCAGGCAATTACACAGAAATAAATTACCGTCCATAGTAGAGTGTCATTTCTCACTACACAATGTCAGAGAAACATTCACAGACACCCATTTTTCCCTCAATAAGAAAAATCCACAACTGTCACGGTGTTTCTACATTTTCAATCCATTCATTTTCTTAATTTACTTCCCAAAGCTGTATCTCCACTTGAGAAAAACTAAACAGGCCTGGTTAGACTTGTTCCTAAATAAACCCTGATGTCTGAACAAAATCCTTCAAGAAAGAAATAACCAGGTCAACTATGTTAAAGATGAATGAATTAACAGCTCCAGCATCTGGAGGTAATATAACACAATCATGGCTATGGGTGGATTCGCAGTTTCAGAATGCCACAGGAAGGTAAAACCTCCTCCCCCACCAAACAAAGTCTTACCAAGTGTTACTTGCTCAAATGTGAGATAGCTCATTTAGGAAGATGCAATATTAAAGGTTTAGTGCATTAAAGTAAAGCTGGAAAACTCAAGGGCAGAACAAGTCCTGAAGAGTATGGGGAAGTCGTGGCTGAAACCATGGGTAACTTTCCACTGCCAGGGACAAGGTCACAGGAGAGCAGTTTTAAGTTGACTCCCGGGAAGGCAGACTACACGGTTGTTCCTCTCTGGAAATGGCTTAATTGCTCTGTGACTGGTTCACGTCAAATCACAGGTGTCTAATGAACTTGCCACCTGGACACCAAGGTCCAGCTCTCTGAGGACTGCAGAGTTATCTCTTCAGGAAATGCAATAAATCTGACCCAGACAACTCCGCATAAGATAACATCAGTTGTCCAGGACCCTCCACCTTCAGTCAACGTTCAGAAGTACACTGTGTCTTAAAGGAACCCTTGTAGATTTCATGTTTTCCCGTGCAAAAGCTTCCTCTCTGCCACTTTCAGTTTATGTAATCAGGCAGCTGGCTGTGAGCATCTCCATAAACCAGGATCTGAATTATTTCAACCAAGGCAAAAATATTAGAATCCCTGTAAGTCTGGGGCCACCAGTAGTGTATCATTCAGCCTGGTGACACTGTAATTCTTACCAACTGCTTAGAGCAAATAAGTAAATCGTAAAATATCAACTATACGGATTCACTTTTCTTCTAAGATTCTAGTATCCACCACAAATTGGTCTATTCTCCCACAAAGCTTAAAATGACGTTGGTGTTACGCGTGGAAGTGTGTCTCCCTCCAAAACTTCCATGTTGAAGCTCTAGCGCCCAGAACCTCAGAATGCAACTGTATTTGGAGACAGAAACTTTAAAGAGATTATTAAGGTAAAATGAGGTCATACGTGTGGGCCCTAATCCAATCTGACCGGTGTCCTTCTAAGAAGAGGAAATTTGGATACACAGAGAGACACCAGGGCTTTGGGTGTATACAGAACAAAGGCCACGTGAGGGCACAGCAAGGGGCCACCTGCAAGCCAAGAACAGAGGCCTTGGGAGAAACAATCCACCAGGCCCCCGATCTTGGCTTCTGGCCTTCAGAACTATGCGGAATCATGGCCAGGCACAGTGGCTCACACGTGTAATCCCAGCACTTTGGGAGGCTGAGGCAGGCAGATCACTTGAGGTCAGGAATTCGAGACCAGCCTGACCAACATGGTGAAATCCTGACTCTACTAAAAAGTATAAAAATTACCCAGACACAGTGGCATGTGCCTATACTCCCAGCTACTCAGGAGGCCGAGGCAGAAGAATCACTCAAACCTGGGAGGCAGAGGCTGCAGTGAGTGGAGATCGTGCCACTGCACTCCAGCCTAGGAGACAGAGCAAGACTCTTGTCCCAAAAAGTCACAAAAAATAAACTTCGGAATCAATTTCTGTTGAAGTCACCAATCTGGTATTTTGTTATGGCAGCTCTAGCAGGACTAGCAGAATTGGAAAGAAAGTATTTCAGGGACCAAAAAAAAGGGAAGGGAGGGGTAGACTCCTTGGGTCCTGTGTCCTTTCCCTGGGCACGTGGCCTCACAAGCAACCCCATTCAGAGCCCAGCCCCTTCTGCAGTGCAGAGCCAGAGCACAGAAACCTGGCCCTATGAACAGAGAGGTCACTGGGGCTTCAGGGGACAGTGAGGTGCCCTGGAAGAATGGATGAGATTTGCTGGCAGAGAAGAAAAGGCACAGCAAAGAGAGGCCACAGGCATGAAAAGGGCATTCAAAGCCCCAACAGAAAACAGAATGAGACAATTGAACAAAAGGTGAGAGGAATCAACCCCACAATAGAGAATCGGCAAATACACACACAGAACATGAGGCCGTCTCCCTCCTCACCGCATACAAACTGAACTCACATTTACTTCAATGCCTCTTGAATTAGCAGAGATTAAAATGCTAACATTAGCTGCTGTTTATGCAAAACTATGCACATTCAGAGCAGTGATATTAACAGCCATCCTGACAATGTACAGAAAGGGACAGTGAAGCTTAGGAGAGAGATCAAGTATCTTCTCCAAGCTCAGGCAGCTCTAAGCAGCAGAGGCTAGACAGGACACAAAACACAGTGTTCCTATAACACCGCTTCTCGATTTGGGTGGGGAGGGGGGATTCTGGCCCCCAAATGTGGCAATGTAGAGAGACATTTAATATTATACCAGGGAAAGTGTTCCCAGCATCTAGTAGGCAGAGGCCAGGGGTGCAGGGAACATCCCATCGGGCACAGGACATCCCACAACAAAGAATGATCTAAGCCACACAGTCACCAGTGCTGCCTTCATTGGGAAACCCTGTTCCAGAACCAATGCCAGCTCAACCGCACACTCACAACCTTTCTCTAATTTTGAAATAACTTAAGTTTCAAAATAAAAACTTACTAATAGACACATAGACACACAAAGCTATCAACCACTCTGCTACATATTCTACTTGTAACCCAGAGAAATCGCCCATCATCAGGCCTCCCACCCCAGCCTAAGAACACATCCTGGGCTGAACACTTTTACATGGGCTCTGCCTGGAGTCCTAAGGCCAGCTCATCTCACCCTTACCCACGTGTTCTTCTCATCAGTTCTCCGTCCACATCTGCTCTGCACATCCCCTCAGCACTGGCCCAACGCAAAATGAAAACGTGGATCCCTTGTTTGAAAATTATCAAGAATCTCAAGATGGTGAGAAACCATTACACTAAACACAGGGTCCTTCTGAGTGTGCAGCAAGTGACCACAGCAGGCGCAGGCTCACGAAGCTGACCTTGAGCAGCTCTGCGGCCTCCCACATCCTCACCCTGCCTCCTCCCTACCCACTGCGCCAAGCCTTCATTCTTCTCCAAACTGCTCCCACCACTCCTTGTCACACTGAAGCTTGGCTCTGCACAGAGGACAGGTTCCAGGACGGTACAGTTCTCCAGCACTTTTTAGGGCCAGGGCTGAACCCTATTCTGGGACTTTGCACCTCAGCCTTCATATCATGAAGAGTCTTCCTTGCCTTATTATCTACAGAGCACTTGGCTGGTCACTCGACACCCCAGCACCCATCCCCTCTTTAAAGATGGCATGGAACCTGAGTTGCCATCTTCCTCCCCGGCCCAAATCCTGCATCATCCTGGATCACCATGGTCCACACCCACATGGTACCCTTGATTCACAAATGACTCCCTGAGCCCCAGACACCTCTGCCCATGTTATGCCCACACCCAGAGCCATGCTGGACTGGGCCACTATGCACCACCTCATTTCTGGAAACCTCAACTCCAGAACGCCTTCTCTGTGGCTAGGTCTCTCCTGCCCACTTTCCTGAGGATCAGCACATCAAATGGCTAATAGGCGCTAGGGCAAGCTGAACCAGAGCCCAGCACTGATTCAATAAGTCTGTGCATCCTCTCTTTAGCTCTTGCAGTGACCCTGTGAGATGGGCACTACTATTAGTGCTTCTAACCCCGTTTTTCAGGGAGAAAAATGATTCTGAGAGAGATTGACAAAATGCATCCTGGTGAACAAGCCAGTATGTAGCCCCAAGCTCTTGATCACGAAGCAGAACTTTCCATTTGACACTATGAAAAACATCCTCAAGGTCACTAATAAGTGCCAATTTAAAAAATAGTATATTTTTTCAATCACCTGACTGACAAAGAGTAAAAGGAATAACAAGACTCAGAACTGGTGAAAATGTGAGGGACAGGTCTGTGAGAAGTCTGTGAGAAGGAGGACTGGAAACTGATGTATTTCTGGAACACAGTTTGGCAAAATCTACAAAGAGCCTTAAGTAGTTGAGACGTTGCTGCAAGAAGTCCACTTCTAAAAACCCAACAGGGAGACTCAGACAAGCAGACAAAGATGTATTTACAGGAGTATTCATCAAGGGTGGAAACCCAATTCCTTAAACATCCATAGGACTGATAAAACTGGCTACAGTAATAATTACATTATCACTATCACTGGGTATTGTCAATCAGCTAGGATAAAGTACTCATACTTTGACATTACCTCATTCAATCCTCACAATTTGGTATATTTTACAAAAGAGGAAAATGTTGCCTACTCCAGAATCTGTTTCATTGAGAAAAATTATGTGGAGCTGTGTCTATCAAGCAAGGAAGACATCCATGGTATATTATTCACAGTAAAATACAGTTACATTAGAGCAAAGTAGAATTTGATTTCAGATTTGATTCTTCCGACTGTCACATTGTTTGGTTATTTACTGCTGCAAATCCACCCTTTCCCTTGTCTGCCCCTTGATACTTGGACCCCACAAATGAAACTTGCCCGACTCCCATTCCAGCTGGCTTCCTGCTGGGACCTGATGAGAGCAGGCTCTGTTGAGAGCCTCGGGGGAGGGGAAGCACCATCCTGGCATCAGCAGTGGGGTCTGATGTCTTCCCACTGCAGAGGTAGCATCAGCTCCAGAGGGCATCCCCTGGGCTCAGGTGACCCAGCCCTGTGGTGGTGCCTGCTTCCTGCAGAGCTTGTCTCTGGGCTCTCTCTGGGTCACACCACCTTGTTCTTTCATCCCCCACACCTGTGGGGCAGTTCCTTGTGTGAGGTCCCCTCTATTGGGCTCTGATTGGTACCACATGCACATGTATTAATGTTTACTCAGCACCCAACTGCAGAGCAGTTATGCTGTACCAGGGGCTCTTCCAGGTGCTGGGGACATAGCACTAGCAAGGCACAGTGCCTGACCCTGAGTCTGTCCACCTGCATCAAATGATGTGTAGACACACGAAAACAAGAACCACTTGGTACACATGAGGGAGACTGCAGGTAATTTTTATTTTGTTCTTTATCCTCTTCTATGGTTTCAGGTTTGTTTTTTTCCCAGGACTGACTTTTATAATCAGAAATTTAGTATTTTTAAAACAGTAGACAAAGTATCCTACTCTCTGAATTCTATGATGCTTCAAAGAGGTAAGATCTCCTTAAGACCGTGACATAGTTTGGATGTTTGTCCCCAAAACCTCATGTTGACAGTAATCCCCAGTGTTGGACGTGGGGCCTGGGGGGAAGTGTTTGGGTCATGAGGGTGGATCTCTTATGGCTTGGTGCTGTTCTGATGAGGGAGTTCTCTGGTTGTTTAAAAGTGCATGGCACCACAACCCCTTGCTCTGCTCTGGCCATGTGAGATGCCTGCTCCCTCTTCGTCTTCCACCATGATTAGAAGCTTTCTGAGGCCTCTCCAATATCCAAGCAGATGTCAGCATCATGCATCCTGTACAGCCTGCAGAGCCA
This sequence comes from Cacajao melanocephalus, assembly GCA_963573385.1. Classification (NCBI taxonomy): domain Eukaryota; kingdom Metazoa; phylum Chordata; class Mammalia; order Primates; family Pitheciidae; genus Cacajao; species Cacajao melanocephalus. The sequence continues at coordinate 19,635 of CAUYLG010026479.1, read as the reverse complement.
TAAGCCAATTAAACTTTTCTTTAAAAACTACTCGGTCTCAGGTGTTTCTTTACACCAATGCAAGAACGGCATAACAGAATAATTGTAAATATATGTATATGTGAATATATATGTATATATATTTTATGTGTGCAGCAGAATGTTTTCTGTCTTGGCCAAAGAGAACAAACACAAAAGAGATCTGCACTACTATTAAAACAACAACAAAAATGCTAACTGAAGCACCTTCTGTTTCTATCAAAATGGAAAACTATGACTTAACAATACCTAAAGGAATATTCTGGATACCTCATGTCAGGCCACAGGGAAAACGCCCATTTCTATATAATATGAACATCCTTCTTTCCTAGGTGTGAGACAACCTAGCACGCAGCTGCAAAACCCTATTGCTGTCCGGCCGTCCTTCTCTTTTCCCTTCCTTCAACAGCTGTGGCCTGTCTGTCCCACCACCAGCCGCTGTGTCTTCTTCACAGGAACCATCCGAGGAAGGATTAATTCTGCTTCCTGCTGGTTTTCTTGCACCATCCCATCCACGGTCTCCCTGGGGACCTGGACACAGAACACAGGATGGGCACAGGTCCTGTGTTTATGCTTCTGCAACATAAACATCCTGCTGCGCTTGCCCTCTGGTGAGCTTGATTTCTTATCTTTAAATAGCACTGCATCATTACTGGCACTAGGTTTGCAACACACCAGAACCGACAGCTTTACAGCCTGCCCCAGAGCCTGTAGGTATTCCTGCAGATAAGGGAGAAATGCAAAAATAAACTTAATGGCCCCTTTCAAAGATACTTATGAGAATCACAGAAATGTCTAGGAATACTAAAGATACTGTAGAACACGCAGCTGAGCTCTGTCTAATGAGGGGGATTCCAATGTCACGCTGTGAGATCAAGAGTGCGGGGTTACTTATCAGCTGTGTGTACCTGGACATATTATTAAGCCTCTATTTCCCTACCAGTGAACAGGGATGTGATGTGCATACCCTTTGTTGGATATCTGGAGGTGCTGCCAGGGGGCTTGAGTGATGCTTATAAAGTAGCTAGACCAGTACCTGGCACTAAGGGATATCAATATGTACCATTTCCCCCAAGTCAGGACTTGGGGCCAGCTCTCCTGACCTGCAACAGGCACCTGTCCACTCCACTTGCTGCCTCTTCTCCACAGGTAGGATAGGTTCAACACTGATCCAATCATGTAGGCGGGACTCCCTCGGCCACCCTCCATTGCTAAGGACTCTGCCTGCATCCAGATACTGATGACTTGATAATCAATGAATATCTGAGATAAAGACCCTCCTTAAATATTAACATTTAAAAATCAGAAAAAAAGATGATAAAAGGTGAGGTCTGTAAACTGCAATTTTCTTTTTTTTTTTTTTGAGACAGTCTCACATTGTCACTCGGGCTGCAGCTCAGTGGCGTGACCTAAGCTCACTGCAATCTCTGCCTCCTGGGTTCAAGCAATTTTCCTGCCTTAGCCTCCCAAGTAGCTGGGACTACAGGCGTGTGCCACCAAGCCCAGCTGTTTTTTTGTTGTTTTTTTTTTTTTTTTTGTATTTTTAGTAGAGACAGGGTTTCACCATGTTGGCCAGGATGATGTTGAGCTCCTGACCTCGTGATACACCTGCCTTGGCCTCCCAAAGTGCTGGGATTACAGGTGTGAGCCACCATGCCCGGCCTGTAAACCGCAATTTTTAAGCTGCTTTTGTTACTGCACAGGAGACAAGAAATTAAATTCTCATTTCCAGAGTCTTCATACTCTGGGCCTAAATGCTCATTAAATATATGGCATCAAAATGGTAAATGGAGAGATTCCTTCCCAAACACATACAGGTCATTCAGCCAGTAATGAGAAATATATTAAACACAGGTGTTTCTACAAAACAGAATGCAGGGTAAGATTCCCAAAACTTCTTTTACCTAGCTTGAGTTGAAAGCTGTCCTCAGCAATCCTCTGAGGTTTGGAACGTGTCTGAGCCCATTTGCCAGACTATGAAATGTCAGAGGATCTCTGTCAATATCAGCTCCCCCAACACCCACACAGAAGATATAAGACATTCCTTTTGAAAGCTGAAGAAAATTACAGAGATTTTGTCAATCAGATCAGAACTTAAACATGGAAAGTTGAAATTCAATTAGAAATTTTGGAAGGCAGTAGGGGTGGGGGCGGGGGGGGTGTGTATACAAAACCTATAGTGCCTGCTCCATCACGTTTCTCTGAAGTTTGCCATGACCCTAACCTCCTCCTTGGCTTTCACAAAGCAGACAGCACCGTTTTCACAGCTCCCATGAGTTTCATCAGACAGTAGCTGCGAATGCAAGAGCTGAGGCAGGTTAATGAGCCACAGGCATGGGTTCTAAGATTATTCCCCATTTTTAACTTGAAATTTAGAAACTGGGGGAAGGTAAGAGAAACTTTTCAAATATTCCTTTTAGCTACATTCAATGGTAATGAGATGTGTGCACATATATAATACATGCATTCCTAACACTCGTCACATAACATATATGTACGTAAAAATATTCCTGACACTAGTTTAGAGGGAAAAACGACTTCTTCATATGAATGATGAGTGTTTGTTTGTACACACAATCAGGAGTTCAAAACCTGCTTTCAGAATAGGAGTAGGAACAACTAGACCAGAATAAACCATCATCACATAAAGTTTAAAAAAGAAACTGAAAAAACAAAAAACTGTCTTTCAAAGGACTCAATATTTTGCCTTATTTCCATCCCAGCCTGGTGATTAATTTTGTTTGATTTTATTCTGTAACTCAGTATGACTTTTTTATGTCATCCTGACAAACCATACTTGCCTGTCTGCAATAACACTGTAATAAGAGTTCATATTTTCTCTAATCTGAATAACTTATATTGTATTTCCCCATAGCTGCCTTGTGTAGAGAGGATAAAAGGTACTTTTGAAACACTCTACCACAACCCCTGCCAGGTAATGACTTCCAACACCAGGAAAGAGGAAGCTCTCCAACCCTGCTGATGGGTAACAGGAACCTAGGCAGCCCCGTGCTGGGCGCCCGTGGTGTGGCCAGCCCAGTGGAGCGACATCAGGAAGGTGGTATTAAATTATCCCCCCACTCCACCTGAGGACACTAAAACTCAGGGAAGAGAAACAGGTCTGGGCCCGGCTTCTGACTGGGGACCTGGGTCTCAAACCCAGGTCTGTCGACTCACAAAACCCCAAGCCTCCTCCGTCACTCTTATCAGAGCCATACTATTGACAATGTGATAGTCATTGGAGCATAATGAAATCCACAAGGCTTCCTTACGGTCTCTGACAATCTCAGACAAACGAGCGACAACTCAGAGTAAATGCCACAAGGCCACTCCACCTGCTTTTCCTCCAACAGAGCTATGCGAGAGGTCAAGGCAGACACAAAGGTTTAATTCAGCAGCACAACTCTGCTACTAACAGGAGAGATGACACCAGAAGGGCACTCCTCCTCTGAGAGAACATTGAAGATACACCATGTTAAGGAAAGTAATGCTCCACTCAGAGATGGACAGAAGAATCCACTGATTACTATAAAGGAAGCAACCTGACTGGCATTTTCACAGCCAGAAGCACCAGTCTATATTTTTGTAAAACGGCAAGGGAACACACGCTATTTCCTCATGCTGATAGCCCTTTGTGGGGCAAACAGAGGGCTTCTATAAACCTTGGCAAGTATGATTTTAATCACAGAGCAAATTTACAGGCGGAGACATGAGCAGTTCCTCGATCTCCGCACCAGAATTCCCCAGGTATACACTCCCCTCATGTCATCTGCACAGCAGTTGCAAGACTGCACGCTCTGTTCTTAACTAGATCGGGGGCCCTCTGGGACTAGGTATAGGTATGTCATTGCTCCAGCCACCTTCTGGATGCTCCAAGGCTAGTCCAGGCCAAAACAACTCTTCCCTGGATTCCCGGGGCAGCCTCCTAACTTGGGTCCCTGCCTCTATTCTCGACCCTTCCAGTATGAGCGCTGAACCAATGTCCATCAGCTACGCAAGCAAAATATAAACCAGATCGGGTCACATCCCTGCTCAAAACTCTAAGTCTAGGGGCCTTAATATAACCCACAAAGCGCCCATCCCACCGGCCTGACTCATCATCCTCACCTTTCTCCACTCCTGCCCGCCCCCACGTGCTCAGCTGCAGGGGGTTCTGCATTGGTTTCCTGGGCTTCCTCCCTTTGGGAGGTTAGCGAGGACGAACACAGCCGATCCAAATTCGGGCTCCTGGGGCACAGCTGCCGTCACTCAGCCAGATCTCCATGGCCCTACCCGAATGAAGAGTGCCTTTTGCTGTTATCAGGTAATACAGAGAAAAGACATCCTCCATCCTCCTTCCGTCCCTAACCACCGACACCTGAGTTAGGGGGTTGTCGATTTTTACTCTGCTTTTTTCTGTATTTTGTTTGGTTATTTTTAGCAAGCATGCATCACTTTAAATATATTTTTCTGTTTACGGAGTTGATAGAATGTTGATAGGACTGTCAACATTCCTAATAATCCTCAAGTTGATAGGATTATGATGATCGTTGTCAGCCCAATGTTTTCCCTGCCAGCAAAACAGAGTTTCAGTTCATTAAGTATTACATCTCCCAAAATATGTAACTGAGGGTACTGACAGAAACATATCTGAGGGCCTCCTGTACAGGGGTGGGGGAGTGTTGGGGGGGGACGGATAATAAGGAATCCTATCCCTCTCCTTCCCGGTCCACCCCTAGGCTATGCACAGCAGTCAGACTATAGAAAACAATCTCTCAGTTTTCTAACTGAGTTTAATTTGTATTGTTAAATGGCCAAGTATATTGTGACCAAAAATATGAGCATTTTCTCATGAAGGGTTATATCAGGTAAAATAAAGGGAGAATACTGAGGACGCAGAATGCCCAGGCATGGGCCTTGGGCTGGACGATCCATTCAAGGTGGCTGAAATGAGCCAGCGTGGTCCTGGCAGGGCTCCAAGCATCCCTCCGACTGCCAGCCACAGGGTGCCTAACCCTGTCAGAGACTGAATGTTTGTGTCCCCCTAAAATTCATGTGCTGAAATCCTAATCCCCAAGATGGTGGTATTGCGAGGTGGAGCCTTTGCGAGTGATCAGGTCATGGGGACGATGCCGTCATGAACGAAATAAGTGCACTTATAAAAGGCACAACGGAGCTTGCTCTCTCTCTCTCTCTTGTCATGTAAGGATACAACAAGGTGACTGCCATCTGCAGACCAGGAAGCAGGCCCCCAGCAGACCAGATCTGCCAGCACTTTGATCATGGACTTACCAGTCTCTAAAACTGTGAGAAATAAATGTTTTTCATTTAAGCCACTCAGCCTATGGTACGCTGTCACAGCAGGCAGAGCTGATGAGGACACTTTCCCTCAGCCAAAGAGGGAAGAGGGACAGGTGAAGATGCTTATTTCCAACATTACTTAGTAATTTATCCACAACTAACTAAAATGGCTTGTTTTCCAGGTCATCCTGGATCAAAATTTCAGGGTGCACCTGTGCACATGCTTTATGAGGAAAGAGGAGGAGGGGAGAGAAGAAGGAAAGAAGGAAGTCGCCCAGCAACGCCTCAGCATCACTCAGAGTGGTCATCTAGCCCAGTGGTTTTCAAAATGCAAGTCACATAACCTATGGATATGAAACCCATTTAGTGGATCCTATTTATTTAACGAAATAAAAATGGTTAGAACGAAGTACACTAGCACTACTCAGCCAGAAAATATCAGAAGCCTGGGAAAACAGAGGAGCCATCAAAGAGAAACCCTAATGTCAAAGAGAGGTGAAAGGGCTAGGCATGGTGGCTCACACCTGTAATCCCAGCACTTTGGGAGGCTGAGGCAGGTGGATCACCTGAGGTCAGGAGTTCAAGGCCAGCCTGGCCAATATGATGAAACCCCGTCTCTACTAAAAATACAAAAATTAGCCAGGTGCGGTGGCAGGCACCTGTAATCCCAGCTTCTCAGGAGGCTGAGGCAGGGAGAATTGCTTAAACCTGGGAGGCAGAGGTAGCAGTCAGCCGAGACTTGCCATTGTACTCCAGCCTGGGTGACAGGGCAAGACTCCGTTTCAGAGTGGGGGGAGAGAGAGGGAGGGGGTGGAGGGAGAGAGAGACAGAGAGAGGGAGAGAGGAGAGAGAGAAGGGGGGGGAGAGAGAGAGAGAGAGGGAGAGAGAGAGGGAGAGAGGGGGAGGGGGGGAAGAGAGAGACAGAGACAGAGAGACAGAGATAGAGAGAGACACGTGAAGGAAGTCTTTAGCAGGGCAGCAGGAGAGCACAGGATGGGTGATGGCAGACCCAGGGCCCCACCCAGATCAGACCACCTGGATGGCTCTACGCCAGACTACATCAGGAACATGGACAGGCGTTATACCAAATGGGTCTGAGCACACTGAAAAGAGGTTGACACAACTGGGGACGAGCTGAGGAATCTTTAGAAATAAAATACAAGAAAGAAAAAGACAAAGTTGGGCAGGGAAAGTAGTGGCGGTACATACCACCTAGCTCATGTGTCAAGAGCGTTTACAGAGTGATCAGAGGTCAACACAGAAAACAGAGCTGACCAACAGTATGAGAGACCTGCATCTGATGTGGTAGGAACAGGGTACCTAGGTGAAAAAAAAGCAAATCCTTAACTTCTAAAATGAAAATCAAGGTTGAAAATTCAAGTCACTGCACCAAAATCATGTTTCGGAGATTGGAGGGTAAAAGTTGAAAGAATCAGTCAAAAGACGTGGAAGTGGTTGCCTCTGAAGAGTGGGCAGTGAATGTACACTCCGGGTTCTAAGACTTTTCCTCCCTGTTGCCCTCTCAAATGCAAACTTCTCTTCCTGGTCCTTAAGGCCTTTCCCAGCTAACAAACCCACTCCCCACTGGGGCTGGCCCTCACACCCTCCCCCACCTAACTGAGCCCTCACTCCCCTTCTCCACCGCCCTTCAGAGACTTCCTGTTCATGCAAGAGATTCTGGACTTACAAGTGGTGCCCATGAGGCCCTGCAGAAGAACACACAGAACTCATTTCTGTGGTCTTTTTAGATGGCTTGGGCCTTATGATATGGTTTTAATCTAATTTCCTATAAGAATAAATGAATCCACATAAATTACATGCGATGCATTTCTCTCAACAAGATAACCAGAACACAACTTCTACCCTGGAGGAAACCCTGCGCCACTCATGGGGGAACTTCTATGGTAGCCAAGTTGCTGCTCTCTGCTTTTTAAAACTAAATATTGCTCAATCATTTAAAATGACTGCTTTTGCCAGACTGCAGATAGTATTACCCTTGGATTCAGGTACACATATGATGGCAGGGACCAAAAGCTTAAGATAATGTCTACAGGAGAAATTCTTTAAATGCTTTTATAAAAAATATCTATTCCTTGATTTTCCTTTCTTGGAATTAGGAAAATCAGACGATTATTCCATTTTAGTAGCAAAACCTGTCGTCAGTGTATACAACACTGGTTGCGCCACTTGCGGAATAACAGGTTCAGTTCTGGATCGTACCTTTTGAAGGAGTCGATGAAACAAAAAAAAAGAGTGCTCAAAGAAAGTTCAAGAACAGTCCTGAGTCTGAACTGGCACCTCCTCTCAATTCCAAGATCTCAGTGCCTGACTCGCTTGGCTTTTCTGGGTCCTTCTGGAATGTTGCTCCACTTTCCTTTGACCTTAAACCTGGTAAGTGTTACTTGAATCTCTCCTGCTCCATCGACCTCTCCCTCACTACTTGGAACTATACTAAAGGTCTTCTTCTTTTTGTGAATATCCACTGGAATCACAGTCAGCGGCTCCCCGGTTCCTCCCTTTCATTAGCCTCAGATTCCCTGCACATCAAACAAAATGAAAATTGCCTGAAGACACTGACTGCAACCTCTGTGTTACTCCTGCCCCACTCCAAACCCAATGCTGGGGAGAGAAGGCACTTCAAAAACAAAACAAAACAAAACAGTTTGTGCCAGTCCTCAAGCAGACAATCTGTAATTAAAAACACTTTATCAGTCGCTACATCAACAGATGATCTCAACTCAGTGGCAGGGCGCGGAGCAGGGTTCTTACTTGAAACTCCACTTTCTCAGGGTGAACGATCTTCTCTGAAATACTTTCTTTGCCAACTGATTAAGTGAAGGAAATGGCTTCCCATAGAGAGCCAAAATTGTTATTACCATCCACAATAACAACACATGAAATGCCCTCAGCATGTGAGTTGTTATCTTAATTTTTTTCTTGCTTTACCTCTAAGCCACAAAAAGTTTCAAGCTGACTTTACATTTATAATCTTCTTATTCCTTAGTAGATGCAGTCATTGACCACTGGGTTGGCCAGCAGAACTACCTGTATTTAGCCACAGGGGGGAGCAAGCATTCAGCATCTTGGCCAACCACACAAGGGGTATGGCCATCAATGAGCAGAACAAAACCCAGTGTCTTCTTCAGGAAACATGGGCCAAGACTGTCTCAATAACCTGGGATCCCCGCAGGAGACACACTTCCATTCTTTCCACACCCAGTCTGGCTGTGACTTTCCTCCCATGAAAAGTTGTGACCCAAAGGCACACAAAACAATCCCATAAATCAAGGAGTGAAGAATATTCCAGTCCATGCACCAGGAATACCAATGAACAAAACTTTGCAAATGTGTTAATTCTACAAGAAAAGCCAAGAACCAGTGGGGAATTTACTAGAAAGAAATTAGCTGTGGCCAAGTATGCCAAAGGTTAGTTTCTTGCAGACTGCCTGAGATCACAGCTCGGAATTTCAGTCTGCACTCATAGCTTGTAGAGAAGAAGAAAGTGGTTTTTCTCTCTCCATATATGGTCAGGTGACCTACATGTCAAGGTTAATCACAGTCAGATACAAGGGCAAACCACAGAAAGGAGCCATCACAAACACAATACAGCCTGGGGTCCCAGGTGCACACACATTTACAACAGACCACAGCTTCAGAGATATATTTCCTGAGTAGGAGAGAATATCACTAAACTACCACAGAAGGCCAAGGTCAATACAGATCTCAAGATGTTGGGCCAATTTGCCACATCATCGTCCCTTTTCTCCTCGTTGTGGAAGCGCAACATTCATTTCTTCCCTCATTCATTTCATTTCATTCATTCATTCATTTTTCCATTAATCGTGTACTGTTTCAGGACTTCCACTGGACAGGCTGATGCCATGGAGGCTAATATCGGACAAATAAGGTGGCCATCCCTTGCCTTTAAAGAGATGGAAATACATGAGCAGGCAATTCCAAAAAAAAAAAAAAAAAAAAAGTGAATCCCCTGATTTGAGTCCAATCACAGAAACTCTAATTCACTCTAAGGAAACTCTAACGTCCTTCTACAATGTTCCTTTGCTTTCAACTGACCTTAGATCTGAAAGGTTTTACTTAAATCCCTCCTCTTCCATCAAACTTTCCCTCACTACTTCACACTGCACTAGAGGTCTTCCTTCCTGACTATCCACTGTGATCACACTCAGCAGCTCCCAGTCTCCTCCCCTTCATTCGCCTCAGGTTCCCTGCATATCAAACAAAATGAAAACTGCTTGAAGACAAAAGAAAAGGAGAGATTAAAAGAAAAAACAGAAGGGAAAAAGAGAGAAAAAAAGAAAAGAAATTCTGGTTTTCACTTAGAAAACAAAATTGCTTTAATTGATTTGGGTGACAACCAACAGCCAAATTAAGAATATTAAGTTCACTTCCTTTCATACCTCACATTCTCATCCCTAAAACAGAGATAAAGTAACCCCTATCTCGATGAAGCGAGCTCATATCCGTAAAGTTTTTAGAGCTTGAATCCATGATTCCTGAATCCATGATCTGAGCTCTGATTTAGAGCTCAGAAAGGTAGCTAAGACTGGTTTGAACACCTACCAAGCACCACACGTTCATTAACTCACTAAACTTCACTGCAACTCTGTGTCCTATTATTTATTATGCCACCTTATGAATGAGCATAGAGTGAGCCCTTACTATGTTAGCTCTTTCACCGTCATCATGATGTGTGCGTAGCCAGTCTAGCAAGCGTGGAGGGGAAACGATATGTTTGCTGCGTTATGAGTATTACTATATTAAGAAAAAATTCCACTTGCAATTTAGAAGTTTTACTTCTTATTTACATATATTTCCCGTCTCTCAAAAAAAACCTGCAAACTCATTAATGCAAATAACATATTATGTAAAGAAAAAAGATTAGGTTCCAGTCCTGTTTCAGATGCTAAATCTGGCATAATAACTATGCACAAGCTTCCCCATGTTCCTTTGAACTCCAACCTCATCTAGAGAAGGGAGATGAGAGCCCCCTCATTGGGGCAAGATTCACTGTGGGGCTACAGAGAGCCCTGTATAAACCCAGGAACCATGCAAGCAGGGGCACCGTGGAAACAGGTGGCATAGAATCTTTAGAAGTGCCTTCCCCTAGTTATCCCTGTCCTCAAAAACATCAAAATGTTCAACAGTGATATTTAAGCATATAAAACCATAAGAATTCCATTAGAGTCAAAACACAGGCTCTCCGAAATCCGAAAAGACATCCAATTCCCAGCTGTTCCACATTCCTTCAGCGAGTTCTTTTGATAGAATTTACTCAGTTCCACGTGCCAGGCAAGTAAGAGAAGAGAAGCCATTTAATACCTGAATAACTGAAATCTGCAGAGAAAAAGAGCCCTCTCCAACTGGTTTGAGAATGAACACTATGGTCTTCAAAGCCAGCATTCACCTCCTAAGTATGAGGTAACTAACATTTTCTATTTGGGTTTGGTGATCTTCTAATTGATTTGTCTGGTCTCAAGTCTCTAGCTACCCTATATGTTTATAATTACTTCCACCCATTACATTTTAACTTTATTTTGACAATTTTCTTAAACAAAACATTTTCAATTCATAAATTCAACTCTATCACACACACAGTCTCATTCTCTAAAAAATAAAAATCAAAACACCACCAAACAACAACAACAACAAAACAAAAACAGAATAACATGGAATGCTCAGTTCAAAGTCCTCAGCAGGTCCAAGGCCCACTAAGCTGAGAAAGGTGATGAGGACTGTCTTGCGTCCCTACCGTTTCCTAAGCACCATACATCCATTAACTCACTAAACTTCACGGCAACTCCATGTCCTATCATTATGCCGCCTTATGAATGAGGAAACTGGAGTATGTGACAGATGCAACAACTTGCTAAGAGCATCCTGGAACAAGGAACTGTCCCACTAACCCATCTGATAATAGGAGGGTTCAAAGGAAGACCCTCAATGATTGAAGTGCCTTTTGTGGTATTCCAAACAGGAAAAGGTTTACTCTATTGCAGTAGGACATGTTAGGTTAAACTCACCTCTGCAAGATAATTAAATTATTTAAATACAGCAGCCCTTGGATCCATTCCTGTGTGGCAGTCCCACATTCAGTTCATCCCAAGGAAACTCCAGTTGGTCTTTTTCTCCTACTCCCCCCCTCCTGTGGATGGCAAAAAATATGCCACCACTACCATCAAAACAAAAAACAAAACAAAAAACAGCTTTCAAGTGGTAATACCAGTCAGGGTAAGGTCAAAAGACTAGAACACATTGATGGAGAACAACGGAACTTAAAAACTCAATCCCTCAGCCTTGGGTCTGTGGTTTCCATTCCTGGGGATTAATGCTGGCATTTTCTGAGTTACTTGCGCTTAATCTGTCTGTTTCAGAGAGCAGAAGGAGCTAGAAAGGAGAATGCACTAGCAGAGAGGGGCAAGGAGACCTGTTTTAGAATAAGAAGTGGACGTTTGATCTCACCTTTTCAGAATGTATTTACACCAGAACATGTCTCAAATGATATAATCAAACTTGTTGAGAAAACTGGTTGAAAATCCTAAACTTTTCTTCCCACAACTTTCCAGGTACACAGGCAAAGCGAGATTCCAAGAAGCACCTGCATGCAAAATACAACAAAATCCAACTTCGAAGAGTACAAGCAGCAGCAGCTCCTGTGATCCACCACCACAGTTCGCTAGATCACAACCAACCAAATCCCAACAGAGCCGCGCGTGGACAAGATGAACCCATGACTGCAGAGATCACGAGGTCCCTATTTGAGTTTGTCTGTCACAAATCTTCCCAACGTTTATTAAGAACACACAGCGTCATGAAATCACTTGTCGAGCCCCACCCTTCTTACACCAGCAAGAAACATGATTCCTCCAACTCAAGATGGGCCAGAAAGTAAGTAGAAAACCAAGCTGGGTGCTCTATTTCAGTGGAGAAGTTTCCAGAACAGAGGGGCAGAAGATGGCCAACTGAAATGACAGGCCATATGAATTCACTGTGTGTTTTCCCTCTTTTTATTGAATCCCAGGACACGATGAACACATCTGTCCTCCAATGTTAGGGCAGTACACCACTGAAGCCAAATGCAGATGACTTGGTTTCTGTTTCTGAATCCACTGTTGTGTTTTCCTCACACCACTGATAACTGAGAACAGAGGAGACCTAAGCAGGCTGAGCAGTGGCAGCCAAGGGTAGGCACGGATGCCTTGGTCAGGCTTTTGCGTCTTGAAGCATAGGTAACTGACCGGGCAACTTTCTCAGGGCTTCCTCTATCAGCAATCTGGGCTGGACCAATGCACATGCAAGTTAAAGAAAACGATAAAGCATAGCCCACTTTTTAATTTTAACCTCACGTGCATGATCTGGATTTCCATTTTGAAAACAAACGCTGGAAAATGTGGCCCCTACGCAAGGCCCCCTCCTAATGAGATCTGCCTGTTATACATGCGTGACAGGCGCTTCATAGCCTGGAACTAACCGTGCTGTATTTGACGTGCTCGGCACAGCAGGTTACTGTCGGTAGGAAATCATTAACAGTACAGCGAGATCGCAGTGAGCGACCCAAAGGCCAAGTTCAACCAGGAAAAATAAAAGCCACCACTGCCCTCTGCATCCAAGAGAGACTTCATCTTACGCTTCAGGCATTTAAATGTGCTGTTCAGCCACAATGCATTAAGTGGGGAAGGGCTTTTAAAAATCCCAACATTACACACAGAAACAGCAGCACCATCCAGCCATACCTGCCTACAAAACCTAGAAAGACACGGCCCAGGCAGGATTTCCAGCACCCGTCCCTGAGACAAGCAGTTAGTTGCCAGAGGGAACATAAAACAAGGATATCCAAGAAAAGAGGATAATCCCAAGAAATAGGATTTAGGTTGCGCTTTGTTTATGGTATGGAATCTGTTGTTTTTGGACTCAAAACTTCAAGTTGCTGAGATGCCTGTATAATTGACTCAGAGGCCATGATATGGGCAGCTGGACATACCAATCCCCATCCAGCCTCATCAAAGCTGCCTCAAAGGTAGGGTTCTTTCAGCTATTACGTTTCCTGGGATAAGAACTTTACAACCAGCCACAACAAAAGATGCTAAAATAAATAAATGAGCACGTTGGGAGGCTGAGGCAGGCAGATCACCTGAGGCCAGGAGTTAGAGATCAGCCTGGCCAACATGGTAAAACCCCATCTCTACTAAAAATACAAAAATTAGCCAGGTGCAGTGGCAGACACCTGTATTCCCAGCTACTTGGGAGGTTGAGGCAGGAGAATCGCTTGAACCTGGGAGGCTGAGGTTGCAGTGAGGCGAGATCGCACCACTGCACACCAGCCTTGGCAACAGAATAAGACCCTGTCTCAAAAAAAAAAAAAAAAAAGAAAAGAAAAAACAGAAAAATTAGCCAGGCATGGTGACCCCAGGCTGAGGCACAAGAATCACTTGAACCCAGGAGGTGGGGGTTGCAGTAAGCCAAGATTGCACCAGCCTGGGGGACAAAGTGAGACCTTGTCTCAAAAAAACAAATAATTTTTTTTTTTTTAAATAAAGATGAGGTCTCACTATGTTGCCCAGGCTGGTCCCAAACTCCTGGCCTCAAGTGATCCTCCTGCCTTAGCCTCCCAAAGTGTGGAGATTACAAGCGTGGGCCACCGTGCCCAGCCTGAAATGAATAAATGAATCACAATGGCAAAGGTATCATCCCGAACGTTCACACAGCTAAAGAACTGTGTTTGTAAACAAATACAGTGCTGCCCACAGAACATCGTCCTGTGACGACAGGAACGTCCACATCTGCAGTGTCCTGTGGGCAGTCACTGGCCGCATGTGGCTACGGAGCAACTACAACACGGCTAATACCACAGAGGGCCCTTCTATTTCGTTTTATTTAAACTCAGCTGGAATCTAGCCTGCTGTGGCCAGTGCTTCTTTATTGGCCAGTACAGCTCTGGTCTGCCGGGAGGGAGGATGCCAGGAGACTGAGTTTGTTATCAGAGAAAAGCACAACAGCATCAGCAGGTGAGCAGAGAAAAAGGTGACCAAGCAGCGGGCAACAGTCACCCCAGTCTCACCTATCCTGGGAGGCACACAGGCAGAAATGCACAGAGAACCACAGGGGTCCTCTGGTCAGTCAACACCAAGTGAGGACAGGGCTGCCCAGGCAGGCACCTCAGCCCTGGGTGCTCAGGTGGGGGTGACCAAGGTAGAGCGCAAGTCTGCAGGGAACTGACATTCCTGAGAGGGAATTAGACACCTGCTAATAAATAAGCTAATTTCAGGTTTTAGAAAGTCCTACAGAGGTGACAGAAAGGGATCGCCAAGTGCTGGGGAGGATATGGAGAGATTGAAACTCCCACTCAATGCTGGTGGGAATGGAAAATGGTGCAGATGAAAAATAGGCCAGCAGCCTCTCAAATGCTTAAACGTAGAGTTACCCTAACTCCATGGCTATTCCACTCCTAAGCCTATGTCCACACAAAAGCGTGCACACAAGCGTTCACGGCAGCATCATTCTCCTAAAAAGTAGAAACAAACCAAATGCTCATGAATTGACGAATGGATTTTTTTAAAAAAATAGGCGGTATATCCATACAATGGGCTATTATCTGACAGAAAAAGGAACGAAGTACTGATCCATGCTATCACACGGGATAGGCAGGGAAACATGCCACGTGAAAGGGGCCCCACGCCAAAGACCACCTAGTATGTTTCCATTTATGCAAACTATTCAGAATGGGCACACCTACAGAGACAGAAAGTAGATTAGGGTTCTCCAGGGCCTGGGGGGTAACAGACTAAAGGATACAAGGTTTCTCTTTCAGCTGACAAAAATTTTCTAAAATGACTATGGTGATGGCTGCACATGTGTGTGAATATGCTAAAAGCCACTTGCATTGTATCACCCATTAAATGGGTGAATTGTAAGATAGTGAATTCTGTCTCAACAATGACTGGGGAGAAAGCTGCAGCTGGAGTTTTCAGGCCTCTGGGAGCAATGGTCCCCTCCAAGGCTAAGGGGAGGCAGCCCCGTGAGGCGCAGGGAAGAACGTTCTGACCAAAAGGAACAATAGCAGATGCTAACTTCCCCAGACTGGAACTCGCCCGGTGTGTGCTCCGGGCAGACAGATGCCCAAGTCCGTGGGGACCTGCCCTGCCCATGGGGTGGCCACAAGCAGCTGCTGAGCACTGGAGATGTGGCCGCCTGAATTGAGAGGTGCTAGGTCAAACTTCCAAGACCCTAGATCAAAAGAAAAGACTGTTAAAAATTTGATTAATCTGTGTGTGAATACTGATTACATGTTGAAATATTTTTGATCACATGAGTTAACTGAAATGCATTAAAATTCATCTCGCCTGTTGTTTACTTTTTAATGGGACTACTAGAAAAGTTACTATACATTGGTGGCTAGCACCTGTGGTTCACGTTACATTTCCTGGGCTGCACAAGGCACAGAGAAGAGAGTGGAGAGGGTGGCAGTGGGGTGGGAACTCAAGATCATCTAAGGGCTCAGAGGCATGAGGCCAGGGTGAGCTTTAGTTTCTAAATGTGATGGGCCACTGGCGACCTGAAGTTATTTCCTTTCTACCATGGACACATCACTCTCTTCCAAAAGACTGGAGGTGAAAGAAGAAGGGGGTGGTAGGAGAGAACAACACAGAAGCTTGCCTCAACTGGTCAGATTCAGGAACACACACACACACACACACACACACACCCTCTACCCTCTTGGTGAGGGGAAGAGAACACTGTTACAGTTAAGAGCCTGGAATCACACTGCTTGGATTTCAATCTCAGCTCCAACACAGGAAATTTCCGACTGTGAGCAAATTATTTAACTTCTCTGTGCCTGACCTTTCTCATTCACCAACTAGGTTATTAAAGGCCAGGCATGGTGGCTCACGCCTGTAATCCCCAAACTCCAAAAAGTCAAAGTGGGAGGATCGCTTGAGGCCACAAGTTCAAGACCAGCTTCGGCAACATCATAAGACCCCATTTCTCAAAATATTTTTTTTTAATTAGCTGATGTCAAGCTAGTAGTCCCAGCTACTCAGAAGGCTGAGGCAGGAGGACTGCCTAAGCCCAGGAGTGTGAGGCTGCAGTGAGCTATGATTGTCCCACTGCACTCCAGCTTGGGTGACAGTGTGAGACTTTGCCATTCATTCGTCCACATATCCATCAATTAACTGTTTAATTAAATAGGTTTTAATCCCTCCCTCATACAGGTTAATACTCTTTATAAAATGCTTAAAATAGTGTCAGGCACATAGTAAGCATTCAATAAATGTTTGTGATTATTACTGGATAAAGAACGTGAGTGAAGATGATAAACTTGGTTTTTTACTGAGAAACCGGTAGGAGCTGGTGCCATATAGTGATGGTGGGCAGGAGGTGGTGGTGTGGGCAGATCTGGGCGGGAAGAGCAATGGTGGACCGCGTGAAGGTTGAGATTCATCTTTGTCCTCAAGTGGAAATCCCAGACAGAGAGGTGATTCTCTAAAGATGGGGTATAGAGGTGAGGAGGCTGGACTGGCAACATCAAGGGGAGATTCCACTTACAGAGAGGGCTGGAAGGTTTGGGCTGGATGGAGACAGAGCGCAGAAAGGAAACAGGGTGTGGGGACAGAACTCCAGAGCCTGTAGCACTTGGAGGCAGAGAAGCAGAGGAGGAGCCACAGGGAGACCAAAGAGGAGCCACCAGGGAGGCTGGGGAGGAACAGACAAGGTGCCACATAGAAATAAGGGCTTTGCAGAGGAATCAATGCTCTTAAATGCACTGCAGGCCAAGGAAGATGAGGGCAGGCCACACACAAGTCTGACCAGATGTGATCCCTAACAGATTTACCCAGGACAGCACAGCTGGCACCGACATCTGGCCTCCCACCCGGGTAACACCCTCTGGCACTCTCAGAAGGGAAACCTGGTCACCTGGTCATTGGCAAAGGAACAGACACCATTACCAGACAGGAAGAGGCAATAAGAAGTAGGTGCTGGAGACAGCAGGATCTAGTCTCTAAACGTCACTTCTTTCTAGAGTGAGGTGCAACAGGGACAGCGGCTAAGAGGGACGTGGCACTGGTCAGGACATTGTTAAAGAGAAATGTCAGAAGGCCCGTTTTTACATTATACGGAAGGATGCGGAAGAAAGGAAGAAACTAACAATGCAGGAGGAAAAAGGGTTAAGTCCCTGAGAAGCAGGAAGAAGATGCCTTGAGAGTGGCAAGGGGCCTTAGAGGGAGCTGGGGAAGCCTCGCTGCAGGAGGTGGAAAGGTGGAAAGGCGGAGGCGAGACGGGGGGCTCATCGACAGAGCGGCTTCTTTCCTCAATGAGACAAGTAGCAAAGTCATCAGCTAGGAGAATGATGGAGAGGTGTGCAGAACTGATGAGCAGAAGGTGGGAAAGAGTTTTCTCTGAACCGATGAAACTGCTGGAAAAGTGTAGTAAGATTCCTGATAGAATGAATGACCAGAGCCCATCTGAAGCAACGTTCAACTGGCAGTTTGGGAATAATTGTGAAAATGGGTATAACTAAGATAACTAAGGTGGGGTGTCCAACCGAGGTTGGGGCCTCCTTGGGGAGTCCAAAGCAGTTTGGTTGTGAACAGGAAGAGACTGTGAGGTTCAGGCTACAGCAAAGTCCCCTGAAGGCACCAGAAAGGGGGTCAAAAGGTGGTGGGTCCACAGATTTGTAAAACCTGGGATTTCCAAGGCGATCTCAAGTGGAAAGGCTAGGAATGGAAGATCGCAGAGTAGGGTACCTGAAAGCAGGGTCTGGAGGCTAACCTGAATGAGATCTAAAGAGGGTCGCTCAAATGAGGTACAGAAAGGCAGCTGGAGCAGAAGAGGTCAAGAATGGACAGGGTGGATACTCCGTGTAGAGACCAGCAGGGTAGCGAGCGGTGTCTTCAAGGGCTGGCCAGCCAGTCTTCCATTAGAAAGAGAAGGTGCAGGAATGTTCAGAGGTGGTGGAGGATGTAAGGATGCTTCCCATGACAGACAGGGGACCCAAAAGGCACAGAGGAAAGAACAGCATAATAAACAATCAACGGGGCCGGGAACAGTGGCTCACACCTGTAATCCCAGCACTTTGGGAGGCCAAGGCCGGTGGATCACTGAAGGTCAGGAGTTTGAGACTAGCCTGGCCATCATAGTGAAACCCCGTCTCTACTAAAAATACAAAAATTAGCCAGGTGTGGCGGCGCACACCTGTAATCCCAGCTACTCAGGAGGCTGAGGCAGGAGAATTGCTTGAACCTGGGAGGCGGATGTTGCAGTGAGCCCAGATCATGCCATTGCACTCCAGCCTGGGTGACAGAACAAGACTCTGTCTCAAGAAAAAAAAAATCCGTCAGTAGGATGGGTGGACACCACCTGACACCTGCTTTGATGGCAAACAAATCAGCCAGATGTAGCTCGTTAGTTCAGCAGTATCTAAATACATCATTTGTAAAGTTACCACAAATTTTAAGTCTCTTAAAAAGGGCAAGTTGGAGGTAGCAAGGCAAACACCACTCCAGAGCTCACTAGATTTTTATTTATTATTTTATTTCATTTGAGACAGCGTTTTGCTCTTGTTGCCCAGGCTGGAGAGCAATCTCGGCTCACTGCAATCTCCGCCTCCCGGGTTCAAGTTATTCTCCAGCCTCAGCCTCCAGAATAGCTGGGATTACTGGCACCCACCACCACATCCAGCTAATTTTCGTATCCTTAGTAGAGACGGGGGTTTCACCAAGTTGGCCAGATGCGTCCTGAACTCCTGACCTCAAGTGATCCACCCACTTCGGCCTCCCAAAATGCTGGCATTACAGGCGTGAGCAACTGTGCCTGGCCTAGATTGTGTTTTAGATACTTGTCAGCAACTAAAGACTGCCAACCCTGCCATCAGGTTGTGGGCACAAAACCATCTCTTCCACCCCAGCTCCAGGGCCAGATGGCAGCTTTCAGCCAGAGGGCCACCACTAGAGGGCAGCACAGTCCAAAGACTTGAGCAACTCCCAGGTACTGATTTTAATAAAACAGAGTTCTAACAATGGAGACAGGAAGGAATAAGGGATGAAAATAACAAACAAGCAGCCAACCAGTGTTTTACCTAAACCTGTGAAATGCTATGCAATTGCTAAGGAGTGATTTACTTCTAATCATGTGGTCACTTTTAAAATAGGTGTAATGTGATACTGAGAAAAATGTATGTTTTGTGTTAAGCACAATTATTGGCATAAAAGAGGTTTGTAATACCCATTTTTAGACTGCATTCTAGCCTGGGCAATAGAACAAGAATCCCGTTCTCTCTCCGTCTTTCTCTTCCTCTTTCTTTCTCTCTTACATTCTTTTTTT